>BCIO01000003.1:1482676-1770756 GCA_001599975.1 Cystobasidiopsis lactophilus
TTGCCAGTCGCTCGAGCAAGCCGGAGTCGATCTCTAAATTTTTGGCATCGCGGACACAGGGCCTCGCATTGGTCGAGCAGGACATCCAGACGCAGCTGTCCCGCCGTCGACCTGGTCAATCAAAGCTCACTACACCCGTGCGTGCCCTTTTGGTCCTGATAGCAAGGACTGGTCCATTAACATAAGGGTCGTTTTGGCAGCGAGACGAAGCAGACGCCGTCGCTATTCAATCAGGCACCGAGTTTGGCGTCACTTTGGGCACTCCGATTGGTCTGAGGGTGCAGAACAAGGACCAAAGGCCGCACGACTACTCAGAGACGGACCTGTACCCGAGGCCGTCGCATGCCGACTGGACTTACTTGCTGAAGTACGGCGTGAAGGCCAGCTCTGGTGGAGGCAGAGCTTCAGCTCGTGAAACAATCGGTGCGCACAGCTGCCGCTCAAGATCGCCCTTTTGATGAAATGGCTGATTCGCGAACGGGCAATCGTAGGCCGAGTGGCAGCAGGCGCCATCGCGGAAAAGTACCTCAATCAAACGCACAACACAGAGATTGTGGCTTTCGTATCAAGCGTCGGTGCGGTCGAGCTGCCCCGACAACTGCCCAAATCAGCTGCGAACGGCGCGGCGGATGACGAGGATCCGGATGAGGAGCTGTTCTCCCCGGAGTATCTTGATTTATTGAAGAAGATCACTAGAGAGGATGTGGACAAGACTCTGGTTAGATGCCCGCATGAGGAGACGGCCAAGAGAATGGAGGCGGTAGGTTTCGTTTGCCTTCGTACAATGCCCGTCTACCTGCTGACGAGGTTTTCTTTTCGTGAACAGAGGATCTTGAAGGCCAAGGATGCCAACGACTCGATCGGCGGTGTGGTCACCTGCGTGATTCGGAATCCGCCAGCTGGGCTCGGCGAGCCGGTTTTCGACAAATTGGAGGCTAAGCTTGCGCACGCCATGCTCTCCCTGCCCGCCACCAAAGGATTTGAAATCGGCAGCGGCTTTCAAGGCAGCCGGTTGTCTGGCAGCAAGCACAATGACCCTTTTGTCAAGAAGGAAGGCGGCGGTCTTGCCACCGTTTCCAACTTCAGCGGTGGCGTGCAAGGCGGTATTTCGAATGGCGAGGACATTTACTTTCGGTTCGTTGCTCACTACTGGCTAACAGTACAACGCTGAATCGGCCCTCGCGCAGAGTTTCTTTCAAATCTGCCGCCACCATCTCGAAGGCGCAGGAGACGGCCCAGTATGATGGAACGGCGGGTTCCTTGGCAGCGCGCGGCCGTCATGACCCTTGCATCCTCCCTCGAGCAGTCCCCATTGTCGAGGCCATGGCCTCGATGGTGCTCATGGAGTGAGTGGCGTGCTTTTCAATGCAACTGAAAATGAATGCTGATGATGCGATGCTGTAAAGTGCGTTCCTTATCCAGTCTTCCCGCCAAGCGGCCACATCTCTTCTGCCGCCTGTCACCCTCCCGAAGTCGATGAAGGTGGACATCTTGAAGGAGGCGGAAAAGGCGGTGCCAGCGGAGGCTTGATGTAGACTAGGGTTAGAGATGCCACTTGAGGTCGGCTGCGATCGCCGCAAAGGTCCACTTGTCGGCTGCGGCCGCGATTCTCTTTTCGGTACTGAGACCGGCGCCATGCCCGGCGTTGAACTCTACGCGCAGGAATAAGGCTGGGTCTGCGTCAGCCCAAGCCCCATGAATTTTTAAAGGGCTCATACTGAAACTCACGATGCGGGTTCTCAGGGAGGCTATGCTGAAGCTGGGCGGCCATTTTGAACGAGTGCAAGGGCCTGCCGATATTGCCACTCTGAGATCCCGCTACCAAAAACGGAGCGAGAAACCTCACGAAACGCGATCATCGTGGTCTGAGGACATCAGCATGATGGCAGGATAGGTGACTTTGGTTGGCACGTTGTGTAGGGGCGAGTAGGGGTGAATGTAGTCAAAGTCCTCTGGCTTGTCTGGGTCGCCGTAATCGGCCGTCCAAGCGCGGCCAATGGTGAAGAGGTGAAACTTGAGCATGTCCAATACCCCAACCTCGCTGATGACGGCCGAAAAGAGCTCTGGCGCTTGGTTGGCGCACGCCGCAGTCAATAAGCCCCCATTCGAGCCTCCGGACGAGATAATCTTGCCAGCCCTCTTCGTATCCAGCAAGTACTTGGCTGCCCATTGGAAGTCGTCAAAGACGTTCTGCTTGCGCCCAAAGGTGCCTGCTTGGTGCCAGTCTTCCCCATATTCGCCGCCCCCGCGGATGTTAGGAACGGCCAGGATCCCTCGGAAGCCCTTAACGAAGCTGAGCCAACTCGGTGAGTACGCTGGTCCCATCGATATGTTGAAGCCGCCGTAGCCGTACAGGAGGGCATTGGCTGTCCCGTCCGTCTTGGCGTGAATGGATGAAACGATGAACATGGGGATCTGGGTGCCATCCTTGCTCTTGTAAAACACTTGCTCCACGGTAAACTCTGATGGGTCCAAGCCCTTTGACCCGGTGGCTCGGAAAAGGCTCAGCTCTTCGTCTTTTGGGTTGGTGAATTGATAGCGGAAGATTTGGGTGGCGGATGTGAATCCGGACAGGCTGAACCAGAATTCATCGTGCGAAACTCGGCCGGAGACCTGTCCGACCTCTTCGAGGAGGTCGGATCCGATCTGGGAGAGCTTTTCGCCGCTTTTGAGGTCGTGCAAGAAGAGGCGGTCCACAACGTCGATCTTGTAGATCAAGAGGAGGAAGTCCTTGTTGTGAATGCTGGCGCTTTGTAGCACGCCAGTCGGGTGCTCTGGAATGTATTCATTGAAGCCGGCTTCTGGCTTGTCGACGTCAAAAGTCACGATACGATCGCGGCTGGCGCTTTCGTTGGTGGAAAAATAGAAGAGCGAGCCACTATTGCCAACCAAAGAGTAGTCGTAGCCAAATTCGGGCACGATGGGCTTCAGCGGCATGTCTTGGCAAATCTCTTGCGTCGACAAATCGGCATAGTGGACCGTGTTGCTGCGGCCGGTGTCTTTTGACGTGTACATCAGCATGTAGCGGCCACTGTAAGCGTGCGTGAGCGACTTTAGCCACCGACATTCCCTCGACATCAAGGAACGCACTCGTCCGTTACCTGGGTCGAGAACATGAGTTCGCTCGTCTCCAGATCCTCCTTGTTCTCGTGAACCAAGATGTCCTCCTTCTGGTCTGTTCCGAGGCGATGGTAGTAGAGCTTGTTGTTGCGGTTGACGTCCGTCTCCGTCCCTGGTCGCTGGGCCTTGGGGTTCGGGTAGGTGGCGATGAAGAAGCCCTTGTCATCGTGCGTCCACGTCGGCGACGCAAACTTGACAAATGACACTCGATCTGAGAGCTGGCCGTGGTCCTGACCGACCTCTGCGTTTGCTTTGTGGGGAGATGTCGTTTCTCGAACTGATATGGTGATCCAATCCGATCCGTTTTCAGACAGCCCATACGCGTAGTATTTCCCGCTGTGAGAAAATGCCGATGAGGACAACGCCACGGTGCCGTCTTTTGAGAGTTGATTAGGATCGAAGAAGAGCTCAGCATTAGCCAAGTCTGCTCCATCAATCTTCGCTTTGGGAATGCGGAACGTCGGCGTTTGCGATTGAAGGCCCGTGTTGTAGCTGAAGTAGTAGTTGTCGTCGCCTTTGAGCGAAGGGCACGAAAAGCGTGGGAAGTTGAAATTGCTGGTGATTTCCGTTTTGAGAGATTCTCGCAACGCCGACTCTTTCGAGACGTAGTCTTCGACGAGTTTGCTTTGCGCTTTGATCTGTTCACCACATTGAGCTGAATCAAGACTTGCTTGAAGGTTTACCTACAAAGGCGTGTGTCTCGTCAGAATCCTTCTCCAACCAATCGTAAGCGTCTTCGACGATTCTGCGAGACGGCCAGATTTTAATCTCGACGTGGACGCGTCCTCATGAAAGCCTACACTTTGCCGTGTTTAGCTGATGCATAAGTTGTCGTTGTCGGCCCTCGACGGGCTTGAGGGTACGGAAACGGAGCCATCGATGAGAGCCGTGAGATGCCGCGGATTGAAGCAGGGCTTGTTGGGCGAAGCAGAGGGCGGATGGCAGCGAAGCCAAGTTGCATACGAGAGCTCGAACGCGGCTGTCCCTATTCGCTTGAAGGTGTCACAAAGAAAGGAACATGACTTTGGAGGCAAGCTGGCCATCGGAGGAAGCGAGCGGAAGCCGCAGGCTCGCTTGCTCTTGTCCCTCTTCTTCCATCTTCATTTATGTTTCGTTGCTCCTGCTCTCACACCAGCTCTGACTACTACTATCGGAGACGTTCGCAGCGGAATGATCGCGACTACTGAGCGCGATTTGGCCCTCCAGGAACGAGATGTTGACCGGACCTTGGGCGTTGCCGGCGCACGGCTCAAAACCTGCCAAAACAGGGCTTAACCTTTCCGGTCGACACCACCAGCTGCCGTGCAGCTGCTATGCTGGTGCCGCTGGCATAAAAGTGCGCGAACAGTAGTATTGGACCGCCGTCGTGCAGATAGAAGGGGTGCGCCTGCAGCGAGGACTCAACATGTTCACGCCTGCCGAGATCTTGGCGCTGCTGCAACAACTGCCGCCCACCCAAAATCCGTACTCTTTTCTCGAGAGCTGGCTCGCCGACTTTATCAAGCATTCGGCGCAATGGACGACAGCTTTGACGATCTTGGCGACCATTTGCGGAGGATTGTGGATTGTGTCGTTGGTTTGCTCGGTCGCGCAAGTGTACATCAAGCTCAGCCGGCCAGGGGATCGGAGGCTGTTCAAGGTCGTCAACACTCGCTTGGGATCATTCCTCTGGTGCGCTCTCATTCAGTGTCAACCTTTCTGCTCTGCTTGTGCTAAGTTTGGCCTGTTTGGTGTTGGCAACAACAGCGTTAATATCCAGCTCTTTTGGCCAGTCGTCGAGATCTTGACGGCGCTGTGTGTCGAAACGTCGGTCATTCTGCTGGTGCACGACGGCATTGTCGGCCCTCTACCGTGGAGTCTGGCCCCTCGCGAACTCCTTTTTGTCCCTCTGTGGATCGAAGGCTGGGCGCTGGCTTACAACAGCCTCACCGGGGCGATAATATCCTATGCCACCCAGGAGCGCGAAAGCCGCAAGAGCAGCCGTTTCGTCGGCCCCATCGTCAGCGCTTTGGGTGTTTTTCTGGGACTAGGCTTGGTGGGCGCGCAGATTGGGCTCTTGGCCATGAGCACGACGTACACAGTCCGTCTTGGGGCTACAGAGGTCGACATTCTTCAAAAGTTGAAAGCGTTGGCGCCGACCTGGGTGGAATCCGACGGCCTTCCTTATGCCCAGCTGCTGCAGCTCGCGCCCATGCTGGACGACGTTGCGCAAGAGTATCGAGGTTTCGAGCAATGGGCGTCTCGGTACTCAATCATCACCGTGGTCGCTATTATTTTGATCGCCGCCGTCTTCTTGCCGCCAGCCGTCTGGCAAATTCGCAAGCTCCGCAAGCAAGTCGTTCGTTTGCACAACACGCGGCTGCACTTCTCGGACTCTGTCCACGACAGTTCCACCTCCCCGCGTTCGCCCCAGCTCCCGGCAGCAGCCGGCAGTCTGATTCGCTACCAAGATCTGTCGCACGCTAGCAGTGGCATGGCGTCGAGCTCGGACGAAGACCCGCTTCGCCACCTCCAACGACTCGAAAAGTTGTGCCAGACGATCATGGTCGGGACGCTGGCGGTGCTGGCGGCCATCTGTCTGCTCTTGCCGGTTGCGGCCATGTTGACCTACTTCGCCAGCAGAGACAACCTCGACGAAATCGCCATCCTGAGCAAAATACAGCTAGCCGCCTTGTGAGCCCGTTTGCTTACTTCGTTATTCAAGATCCATCAGTTGACAATGCATCTAGGATCGTCATCACCGTGTTCCTGGTTCCGTTCGATTGCATCTTATTATACAGAGCCCTGTGAGTTTGCTTTCGAACCCTTCCCCGTTGACCAAGACACACTGAAAGTCGTTGACTCAGGCTCTCGGATTCTGTCACCAACTCGCATAGCCTGCACGAGAAAAGCACTGCCAAGTCACCCCAGATCCAGTCTCCGCGCATTATGGTGACGCTCGAAAAGGTCGTCGAAGAAGAGAAGGAGCCAAGCACGCCACTGGGGCCTTAGAGTGGTCTTTCGCTTGCGAAAGGAATGAAGTTGGGCAATAAGAGCTGGGCTGCAGCTGGGGCTACATTTGTCGAGATCCAGTGAAAACTCTGAAGAGTCGAATCGCGGCCGTTGTTGGAGCCACGATGAGAGAGGATTGTTCGACCTGTCAAGGTTGAACCCGAACCAAAGGAGCAGTTTCGCCAATTCGATTCCTTACCGCAACCGACGCAGCACCACTTGCTGCTGTTGTCCTCAGGGCTCAGGCTCGTTTGATGCTGACCAAACAGCGTGCCAAGTTGTTTTTGTGGCTTATTTTGGCCTCCTCCAAATTAGACTTTCATTTGTGTTGCTGCACTCGGGGGCCCATCCAGCTGCTCTTTGGCTTCTTTCTCGAGCGGATATCATTTCCGTATGTTGCCGCGGTTGATCCATAAAGACCGCTCAGGCCTGCTATGGGCCAATGCTCTCGTTTTGCGCGGAGCCGGTGCCTCGCCTTGGCTAATCCGAGTTGGCCGATCGTCGCTCCACGATGTTGTTTTCGCGGCCTCTCCTCCTGTGTGGAGGTCCATGTGCGCCCAATTGGAAGGGACTTCCATGTTTCAAGCGAGCGACCAGCACGGCTCCCTTCGTCGCTTTTAAAAGCGGACGGTGACTCGCGCTCCTGCCTGCCAGATGGCCTCCACTACTACTACCGCAAACATCCTCGACCCTCAGTACATCCTCAAGTTGCTGCAAGCACTTCCCGCCGACACTAATCCCTTTTCTTTCTTACACGCCTACCTCGAAGACTATCTAAAACATGCGGCGCAATGGTCAACGCCGTACACCGTGGTGTCCGCTGTCTGCGCCGCTTTGTGGGTCGTCAGCATGGTGCTCTCAATAGCAGAACTTTACATCAGGGTCAAGAGGGGAGAGCGCACGATATTCAAGTTGGTGCCGTCGCGCTTAGGGACATTCGTGATGTGAGTCCGTTCATCGCCGCTTTGGGCCGGCTCACGCCGCTTATCACTCGAAACAGTGTGAATGTGCAGCTAGTATGGCCGTTGGGTCAGCTGTTGACATTTGTGGCGATGGTAAGGTAGTTGTTCTGGCAAATCGACGTGCGCAAGCTGAAGATAAATGGCTCCACAGGAACTCGGAATCGCAACCATGATCCACGACGGCTACGAGGGCATCTTGCCTTACAGTTCTGCCCTGCGCGATCTGGTTTGGAGCACGCTTTGGATGTCCGGCGCCGCTCAAGCATACTCTCATCTAACCGGCTGCTTGATTGCGAAAGCGTCACAGGAGCGAGAGAAGGTCAACACCCGGACATTTGTGGGCCCGCTGGTCAGCGTGGCTGGTTTCACCGTCTTCATCACTCTTTTGGGCGGGTTGATCGTGTTCATCGTGCTCGGCGCGATCAGCACGGCGCAAATCTATCGCTTGGAGGCGGAGCTCCTGCGGCAGTTGGCAACCTTGGAGGGGACATGGACGCCAGGGCCCTTGCCCATCGCTCAGCTGGTCAAGCTCCAACCTTCTCTTGCTCAAATCTCTGTCGAGCTCGCGGCTTTTTCGCACTGGACCACCCGCTGGGCCTGGGTCACCATCATCTGCGAAGGGTTCTTAATCGCCACATGGATCCCATCCGCTCTGTATCAGATCCGAAAGTTGCGGCGGGAGGCCCACCGACTCCATTGCACCAGGCGACAGCTATCGAGTGGGACCGCGTCTCAAGTTACAGCCAATCGCTCCGGTTTCTCCTTTGGTATCCGCTCGCAAGAGCAGCCCTCGCATCAGGCCAGCCATGGCAGCAACGCGGAGGACCCTCTGGAGCATCTGCGCAAATTGGAGACACTTTGTAATAACATCGTGCGTTCTGGTTCCTCTCATTCTTCAGAACCCTCTCACACAACCTCCAGATTGGATCAACCTGGGTGTTTATTATTGCCATCAGCCTCCTCCTCCCACTCGCTATCCTCAACGCCGTCTATGCAAGCCGAGTCTCAGTCGACGAGATTGCCACCCTTAGCAAGCTGCATTTCGCAGGCGTTGTCATTCTGACTGCCTTGCTGGTGCCTGCGGATTGCTTCCTCTTATATCGGACGCTGTAAGCCCGTTCGAAAGCTGCTTTTCTTGCTGTGCTGATTCGGAAGCTGCCAGGCTAAGCGGCGCCGTTACCCAATCTTCTCGGCAAGGCTTCTCGATGAAGTCCAAGAACCGCGCTCCTAGCACCCCCCGGATTGTCGTGCATCTTGAAAGAGTGGTCGAAGAGGACTCACACGATTCATATTCTCAAGAGAAGCTGGCGAAGTGAGCAATCAGCCACAGCATAGTGTCCATCATCGTAGCATTTGGCGCCGACCGCACACGCCATCTAGATCACTGAAATCGCAAACCAAGCTCTAGCAAACCATTTGCTCAGACCGTGAAAGAAATGAGTGGACATTGGCCGGTCCTCCTCCTTGCCCTTCCGCAACCAAATCGAAGAGATGTCGAACCCATCCTCGCGGCGCTCTCGCCCCGAATCTATGATCAGCAATGGTGGATCTGACCTATCAGACACTCGCAAGCGCCAGTCCAAGCGCGACGAGGTGGGAGAATCCCTCGCCCAGTGAAAACAACAAGAGCTCAAGCCGCCCGCGTCCCCTTCCAGGCTATCCGCAAGAAGATTGAGAACGAGCTGCAGCGCAAGCGACCTGGCGGACGACGTAACCACCCCAGTGGCACGCCCTCCAGGCGCGGCGGCAACGCTCGAAGGACGGCGGGCACAGTGTCGGCGCTCAAACCTCTGCCGGCGCTGACTGTCCCTCAGAACATGTCCGTCGCCGACGCCAGCCAACTGTGTGCGGCCAAGCGGTCTGACTGTGTGCTGGTGGTCGATGACGACGAGCATCTATGTGGCATCTTCACGGCCAAGGATCTCGCGTTCAGGGTGGGTGAGACCCCACGTCCACTTTGGGCGCTCAGCACGATGAGCGGGCTTTAATGGAGGGCACTTGCAGGTCATCGGAGAAGGCTTGGACCCCAGGGCCACGCCGGTCTCCCAGATCATGACCAAGAACCCGATGGTCACCAGGGATACGACAAGCGCGACTGATGCACTGCAGACCATGGTCTCTCGCGGCTTCCGCCACCTTGTGAGACTGCTCTTGTTTCTGATTCCTTGCTCCCGCGATACTCAAGGTGGCCAAAAACAACAGCCGGTTTGCAACGAAGAGGGCGACGTCGTCGGTCTGCTGGACATCACAAAGGTCTTCCACTCGTCGCTGGAGAAGCTCGAGCGGGCGTATGGCTCTTCCCAGCAGCTCTACTCTGCTATCGAGGGCGTTCAAAACGAATGGTCCGGCCCCAACGCTGCTTTGGTCGCCTACGTCCAGCAACTCCGCGAGAGCATGGCCGCTCCCGAACTGGCCACCCTCTTGGACCCCCGCAGCGCCGCTGTCACGGTCAACGTTCGCTCCAGTGTCCGAGAAGCCGCAAAGCTGATGCGTGAGCACCACACCACCGCCGTAATCGTGCTCGACTCGCAGATTGTGGCGGACGAGCCTCCCAAGATTGCCGGCATTTTCACTAGCAAAGACGTCGTGTTGCGCGTCATTGCGGCTGGCTTGGACGCAAGGACGTGCAGCGTAGTCAGGGTCATGACGCCACACCCGGACACCGCGTTCCCGGACACCACCATCCAAGAGGCCCTTCGCAAGATGCACGGTAAGGCCACGGTTGTGTGTCCTGGATGACGCAAGCTCACGCCCTTCTCTGATCATAGATGGCCACTACTTGAATTTGCCTGTTGTTGACCATGACGGCAGCTTGGTCGGCTGCGTGGACGTACTCAAGCTGACGTACGCTACTCTTGAGCAAGTATGCGCACGCACTTTGTGTCCTTAGAAGCCTAGCTTATGTCCTTCTTTTTCACAGATCAGCACCATTCACTCGGCCGATGGCGCTGCAGACACCTCCTCCGGTGGCGGACCAATGTGGTCCAAGTTCTTCAACTCTTTCGGCGCTGGAGCACCCGACGCGGCTGCCGACGATGGTGACACCGAATCCATCGTCTCGGCATCCGACTTGCCTCCAGCTACGCCCATTCGAAGCGGCCATGCCCATTCGATGTCGGTGGACACCCCAGGCTCAGAGCTGGCACCTGGCGATTCCGCATCCGTTGTTCATGATGACGACTCTGCCTTGGGATCGAGACGCGGACGCCGCGGTGGCGCCGAGTCCTCTATCGCGGGCTCAAACCCGGCGGCCATCATCGACGACGGCACATATCTGTTCAAGTTCTTGGCGCCCGGTGGCACCACCCACCGCTTCCAGGCTCGTCACTCTGGCCTGGAAGTGTTTGACTTGGTCAAGGAGATCGTTGGGGGCAAGCTGGCCGCCGACCCTTACTTCACCTCGACGCCGACCGATCCGTCTGAGCCGCTCAAGGACCCAACCGATTTCAAGCTCAGCTATCTCGACGACGATGGGGACCTGGTCCTCATCTCCAACGACCGTGACATCGAAGACTCGGTCAAGACGGCCAAGAAGCAGGGCAAGGACAGGGTTGTTCTGCAGCTGCGAGGCGGGCGAGGCTGGGAGAATGCCATGGCCACCTCCAAGGAGGCCGCCCAGGCCAAGTCGCTGGCTGCGATTGTGGAAGACGAGACGGAAGCGGCGGAGACGGCCAAGGACAAGAAAACACTCGCTCATCACGTTTCGGTCTCCTCCACCGACGACCTGGCCTTTGGCGTCGTTCCCAAAGAATATCTCCTTCCGGGCGCCATTGCCTTCCTGGGTGTCGCCATCCTTGGCGTCTTCGCCATGTCGAGGCAGCGATAGTCTCTGGCCACTCTTCCAAGCAGCACCGATAATTTCTGTGACACCCTTCTCTCCACTCTCCTAAATTGACTCAGCTTGTATAGAGCATGACTCTTCGATTTGCAAGGCCCATTATGACCCAGTGTCTTACAGCTCGGTTCGATGCAAGGGGATGCAAGGCGGCAAGGCCATCATCGGTTTTGCTGACTTGACGCAGGAAGCCCGAAGCGTGTTTGCAGTCGAAACCACCTATTGTCTTAACCAGTGGCCCGTGTATTCTGCAAAGCACCGGCAGCTGCCGGGGCAAAATGGGCAGCCAGGTCGACAACAAATTTCTTGTCGAGCATCCAGCACTCGGTGGCCCATCCAACATGGCCAAGGCAGCGCGGCAGCTGCACACTTCATGTCGTGCGAGCACCTGGCAGCATATATCGCCAGGCCCGACGCACCGCTCTCGCTTCGGCCAGCATTATGAGCGGACGTTGGCATCGGACCTGCTCTACATGACTTATGACCACGCCACGACGGTCCAGCCGCCGCCCGCACCTACGCTACCGCAATGGAAGGATGCAGACAACCCGTTTGTAAAGAATCGGAAGAGGCCAACCTTGAGATCTGGCTTGCAGCCCACTGCAAAATCGACCACCGACAAGTCGCTCGTCGCCATTGATCATATTGCGCTCTCTGTGCACGTCAAAACAGGCCCAAGTAAGAGCGTTTACTTGGAAACTCTTGGTTTTGGCACTGGACTCATGTGGCGAGCGCACAACAGGCAACAAGTCATCAATCCTTCCTGCCATCATGTTCCTCCGCGCCATCTCGGGTCAGCACGCTGCAGGCCTCCCCATCTCTCATCTCGGGCCATCACACCCATCTGGTATCGAGATCACCCGGACTCGAGCCAAATCGGCCTCTTTCAAGATTCGTGCCGGCCAAGCTTGCGGCGCCAAAGTGACCATTTCGCACGAAGAAGGCATCTACGACTTTCTAGAGACTCTGGTCGAGTTCGTCTTCCCGAGACTCAAGGAGTGGAACGGCTTCGCTCTCCCCCGACCCAATCGCATCTACGACCAGCTGCCTTCATCCAAGTCTGGGTCTATCAGCTTCGGCTTGCCGGCGCAAGCGATGGCGCTCTTCCCGCAAGTGGAGATGCAACTGGACTCGTATGCCAAGCTGCACGGGCTGAATGTGCATGTGGTGACGAACGCCAAAGGGCCGGGGGCGGAGGATCGGGCGAGGGCATTGCTCTCTGGGATGCGCATTCCATGGGTCATGGGACAATAGTGCACGGCGTGGGCAGTTGTTCTACGTCTACGTTCTACGTCTACGGGAGTCTAGTGGCCGCAAGATGGTTGCAGGAGGAGGGGCATGTACGTGCGAGCGAATAGGGCTGGGCGCGTGCGGACCTGAGGCGAATGAATCGCCGAGGTACTGGGATGGAATGGAGACTTTGATGGGGTGGGCAATGGTCGCTCAAAGGGCAGCAAATATAGCAAATATAGGAAAGTCTGCCGTTGCAAAGGAAGGCGCCCAGCTCTTTACCAGTCCATCTTCTTGGGTTTGCCTTGAACTGGAATCTTGCCCTTGTAGCCAATCTGAACCGTACTGTGAGCAAAACGCGAAGGAAAAAGGACCCATCGAGCTACCCACCCCATCGAGCCATGGCCATTCAGCTGAGCGCCTTTGCTCGTATTTCTGAATCTCGCCCTCGTGCTGCAGAGTGAGGTTGATAGAGTCCAGGCCCTCGACCAGGCAGTGCTTGCGGAAAGCGTCGACGTCGAAAGCGATGGTTTCTCCGTTGGGTCGGCGAATGACCTGATTGGGCAGGTCGACTTCAATCTCTTTGCCAGACTTGGCGTCGGCCATCAGAAGCTCCACTTCCGCCTCCGAAACAGTCACAGGGAACATGCCGTTCTGGACACAAGCAGTCAGCGGCTGCGTATTTCAAGAGAGACGGCAGTTTGTGACACCGACCTTGAACGAGTTGTTAAAGAAGATGTCGGCGAAGGAGGTGGCGATAATGCACCGAATGCCGAAGTCCTGAAGGGCCCACGGGGCGTGCTCTCTTGAGGAACCGCAGCCAAAGTTGGGTCCGCCAACAACTAGAATCTTCGCGCCGCGATATGGCTCTTGGTTGAGGACAAAGTTCGGGTTCTCGGCACCTGTTTTGGGGTCGAAGCGCCACTCAAAGAACAGGGCGCTGCCGAGTCCGGTGCGCTTGATCGTTTTCAGGAATTGCTAAACTCGAACCGTCAGTTTCTATACTTCCGTTCTTCACCGACCGGCAGAACAAACCTTGGGGATAATGGCATCGGTGTCAACATTGCTAAGTCAGACCGTCAGGTGCTTGTATCTCGGATGGGCATGAGGCCAGCTTTACCTTTTGTCAAGGGGCGCCGCAATGCCTTTCCAAACTGTGAATTTCGGAACGCCAGCAGGCACTGAGGCGGGGACGGCTCCGGCACCGGAAGAGGCGGCCTCTCCATCCGTGTACTCGTCAACTGGCGCCTCCTTGGGCTGCTCTTCGACCGCATGCTCGCGAACGGGAGCCTCTAGGTCGACCTTGGCCTTCCTGACTTCCTTCTGCCCAGCCGCTGCGCCGACCATTTTGCGAACATCAGTGAGACGACCGGTAATGGCAGCTGCGGCAGCCATTGCAGGCGACATGAGATGGGTTCGACCGCCGGCACCTTGGCGGCCTTCGAAGTTGCGATTCGACGTCGAGGCGCAACGCTCTCCCGGGCTGAGCTGATCCGGGTTCATGCCCAGGCACATTGAGCAGCCGGCCTCCCTCCAGTCGAAACCAGCGTCCTTGAAGATGCGGTCAAGGCCTTCCTTCTCGGCTTGCTTCTTGATCAGGCCACTGCCGGGCACGACCATGGCGTAAACAGAGGAAGCGACTTGGCGGCCGTCGGCGATCGCAGCAGCAGCGCGAAGGTCCTCGATGCGAGAGTTGGTGCACGAGCCAATGAAAACTTTGTCGACCGGAACTTCCTCCATCTTGACGTTCGCCTCGAGGCCCATGTACTCAAGCGACCTCTCCATGGCCTGGCGTCTTCGCGGGTCAGCCTCCTTGGTGGGGTCGGGGACGCTGCCGGAAATGTTGACCACATCCTGCGGCGAAGTGCCCCAAGTAAGGGTGGGCTCGATCTCTCTGGCGTCGATGTTGAGCTCGCGATCAAATTTGGCGTCGGCATCCGACTTGAGCGAGCGCCAGTAGGCGACGGCCCTCTGCCACTCCTCGGAGTCCTCTGCGGGGGCGAGAGGGCGACCTTTGAGGTAGGCGAAGGTCGTCTCGTCTGGTGCGACCATGCCCGCTCTTGCTCCAGCCTCGATGGACATGTTGCAGACTGACATGCGGCCTTCCATCGTCATGTTTTCGAAGACGGAACCTGCAAACTCGATGACCGAGCCAGTGCCGCCAGCCGTACCGATGATGCCGATGATGTGCAGCATCACGTCTTTGGGAGTGACGCCCGGACCAAGCTGACCATCGACCGAGATCCTGAAGGTCTTGGCCCGCCTTTGGGTGAGAGTCTGCGTCGCCAGAACGTGCTCAACCTCCGAGGTGCCGATACCAAAAGCCAGAGCACCGAAAGCCCCGTGGGTCGAGGTGTGCGAGTCTCCGCACACCATGGTGATGCCAGGGAGAGTGAAGCCTTGCTCGGGTCCAATAACGTGGACGATACCCTGGCGATCATCATCCATCCCGAAGTACGTGAGGCCGAAGTCGGCAACATTCTCTTCAAGAGTTACGACTTGAAGGCGCGAGTCGGTTCTGTTACAGTGATACTTGAGCAACTACAACTTTGCTCACACTCGGCCCGGCTCACTCTTTGATGAAGGTCGAGGCGGACTTGAAGTTCTGCAGAAATTTTGTTCACCTTGCGATTGAATAACGAGCAAGGCGCGCGCACGCACTTTTCGGCTGTCGGTGGGAATATTGTGATCGGTTGCTGGGCAGAGAATGAGACTCGGACGTTGTAAAAAAGACCCAATTGTGCTCACTGGCGAGGGTGCAATCGGGTCGCCTGACCGGTCGCCCAGCAAGTTTGAGCCCCTCAAAAGCCTGCCATTTCCATCAGCATAGAGCGTACAGCATCAAAAGAGCGCCTTACTTGTGGCTGTCAAAGCGAAAAGGCGGGGTTTTGGTCAGGTAAGGCAACAGCGAATGAGAATCGACGCATAACGCTGTTTCGAGTTCAGAGGCCCGCCGCGAACTTTCATGGGAAAGCTCACTACTGATGTAACTTCATGGACGAGATGCCGGTCGATGTACAGGAGGCTGCCCGCAAAAGACGCTTTTAGATTCCCCGACACTTTTTTGGCGGCGTTGGCCCTCACCATTCGTTGTTTTCGTCTCGGATGAGATGGTCCTCGAGAACCTTGTCATACAGCGTTCGCCCCATTTCACTTTTCTAGGCTGTTGTTGCTCAAGGCATTCGGCAAGATTGCCGCGGCATTCTGAAAGTCCTGACTCGACGATTTCGAGCAGCGAGTTCTGGTGCACAGTCGTCCAAAGGGAGAGATATCGTGGCTGTTTGCAAAAGGCTATGGAACTCGAAAAAACGCTGGTAAATTATGTGTTATGCATGATAGAGTGGATCGAACGATCTTAGGCAGAAGAAATGCTCCAATAAGGCGAAGTCGGGGAGTCGGATGGTGCCGCCAGCAGGAGGCTGCTGAGGCTGGAGCGAGGAACGTGGCTTTTCTCTGAGGAGGAGGAGAGTTGGGACTGAGCCGGATCCGCGACGGGGAACGAGGTGTAATCCGGAGAGAGCAAGGGCCGGCCACCGACTCCAGGCGAAAGGCAGACATCAGAAAATCGAGGCTTCAAGAATAGAGAGGAGCTGGTGGGATGAGGTGTCGGAAGCCGAGTAATATTGGGAGCAGAAAACAGGGCTGGAGGTGCGCTGGAGGTGGCTGCATACAGTGATGGCGAAATTTGGCTGGTCGTCATTGTCGTGAAGCGGTCAAAGTCGTCCAGGTCAGAGACAAGAAGGTGTTGTGGGCTCGGTGGGGAGGATTGGGCCATGTCGGAAGGCAGGCGCCAGGTGTAAGCGGGCATGGGCGATGGAGAGGGGGTTCGGGGAGCCGTCATGGGACTAGAGCCAGAGCTCTGGGAGGTTGAATAGAGGCTGTATCGCTCCGGTTCTGAGGATGGAGAGCTGCTGCTGTGCTCCATGGCGGCCTGCTGCTTGAGCAGTTTGGCTCTAGCCCGCGACGGCTTCTTGTTGTTGGCCCGACGTTTGACCCTCGCCAGGTCCTCGACAGCCGAGTCTCTGGTCTACGTCAGATGTCAGTCAAAAGGCAGGAGGGAGAGAAGAGTAAGAGATGCGAACGAGGAACTCATGCTGCCAGATCCGCGAGCCAGCACTAGACAGCTAACAGTAAGCTACAACCGCTCAAAGATGTGCCATATAACTCACGGCACGCCTGTCAGTTCCGGATCTCGACATTGCTGGAGTTGTATACGGCGCCACCCGTAAATCTGGCATCCTCTTAGAATTAGCCTGTCCAAAAGGCACTGGATGAGGAGCTGGCACACATTCAACTGTCTTGAGAAAGAGCTGTAGTCTTTTTGCTTGTACTGAAGGCATGGCTTAGACCGGTATCATCAAGAATTGAGGAACAGACAAGGCAACACACCAGCTTGACGATCAGGCCCCCGACCAGCCTGTCCTCCGAGGGGATAATGAGATAGCGACCCGTATGATGCCAATAGATTAGATCGCTATTGGGGTTGGTGATGAGATATCTATTTCACATGGAGCAGATTTGAGCAAAAGGCACGAGTCAAGTGAGGTCAAGGTGGGCCAATACTGACAGAAATAATTTGGTCAGGAAGTTGTCGGACCGAGTGGACTCTTGGTTCATCAAAATAGCTGCAGCAGGGTTCTTGGTATAGTCGAGGATGGGCGGAGGAGTAGTTGAGATCGTCAGAGCGGACTCTGTCGACGCGGTGCGACCGTGCTTCGGGCGGCCAGTGTGCGGCGGGGCGTATGGGTGAGCTCGAATGCCTCTCTCGGCAAACGTCGATTCGAGCAAGCTGAGAGGTCGGGGATGTTGGTCGAGAAGGGGCGAGCCGCGGTAGTGCATGGATGAAGTTGATAGGTCGAGCGCCATGTGCCCTCTGGTGATGTGCAGGTGCAAGTGGGACCAGGTCAAGCGATGGGCAAACCTGTTCAAAATCGGCAAATCCGAGGGTCAGGTGCCCATTGACGCATGTTTCCTGTTCAAAGGGAGCCCGCACTTAGATGACTCTGGAAGGCGCGGCACCTGAAATCGGCACCCTGCCGAGGCGTCTGAGCAGCTGTAGTGCACCTCGGTCATGCAGTGTACACAGTACACAGTGATCCCAAGAGAGCAGGTCAACTCACGATGATGGTAGCAAGCAGCTTTTAGATTAAAGTTCGACGCCACAGGTCAACAGCAGAGTCGAAAGAGATAGTCGGTGCAGTGTGAGGCCAATTCAAAGCCAAAAGGATGCCTGTTGGTCAACGATAAAGAGGCGTAAGATATGGATGCGAAGGCGGCTGTCAAATTCGCTCGAGATTGAAGATTGGGTGTTCTTGAGCAACGCAGAAGGAAAGCTCAAGGTCCAACAACACGGCCGGAGCAGGGGAAGGGAGAAGGGCGGGAGGGCTCAACCGCAAGGTTTGGCAGAGGAACCCAAATTTGTTTGGGTCCGCTGATGCCCATTCAGAACTGGGAAAGCAGTGTGAGTTGCTGAATGGAGCGCTTGGATCCTCCCGAGTCATCCGGTGCAAGCAAACGCAAACAAGGTTGGTGGAGGACGTAACAGCGCGCGAGCGTGCTCACCGCCGATACAAAGCTTAGAAGCCTAGCTGGGTTCCTGAGGCGCGTCGGCGCCCGACCTGAAGGGCAGGTTAATCGGACGAGAAGCAGCGCCCTTCCGATTCCCAGCAATCTCGAGAGATGAGGGAGGAAGCAGAAGCCCGTTTCGGCTCATTTCGACACAAGCCAACACCCCCACGGCTTTGCGTTTATCTGGCAATGATAAAGACGACATTGCGGCAAAGCGTCGTTCCGCACACGTTTTGCTGACAGACCAGGAGGGGAAAGGAGGGGCAGGAGGAACAGGAGGCCGCACTCGGGTCGCCGCCGATTCTGAGCTTGAGCCCAGCCACTCTTAGATCACTGGTCCCATCGATTCTATTCTACTTCCACAAATCGGATCTGTCCAAAGGGTGGGCGCTCGCAGCCGGTCCGCCGCCCGATGAGTAGCTCGTCTAGTGCAAGGCGGGACCTCCAGAGTGGACTTCGCCGCAATTCATGCGGACGCTGAGGGGCCAAGCGGGCGCAATTTGCAATGGACACGTCGTGCTGCTATAGCTCCATCCAAAGCCAGCCATCGTAAGCGAGGGAAGGGCGAGCATCCGACAGCAGAAATGAAGTGGCAAGGCGGGAGCACAATGGCAAGCTCTCAGCGCCTGCCGTGTTTCTGGCACTTCTCTAGAGCATTAAAGTGAAGCAAGCAACGCATTTGGAGCGGGCAATGAGGACCAAAGGCGATGGCTCGTGAAATGAGCAGCTCGAAGGCGGAGCGCAAAATATTTTCTTGATCTGGTGCATCCAACATGAGAGGTGAGCGCGGACCTTGGTAGTCCTCTCAAACGATGCTGACAGGCCCGCAGTCGACCCTTGCAGCTTCTGTAGCAAGCCCCGCTACCCGGGCCACGGCATGAGGTCCGTTTTTCTTGCGTTTAATTTGGGCTCGAGGACAGTTCGCTCATCCCTCGGGCGTGCCCTCTGCAGCTTTGTGCGAAATGACGCCAAAGTGTTCCAGTTCTGCTCCTCAAAGTGCCACAAGAACTTCAAGTGCGTTTGCCTTGCTCGGCATTGCCCACGGAGGAATGCTCATTTCCCGCCCACAGGATGAAGCGAAACCCTCGCAAAGTCAAATGGACCAAAGCGTTCAGGAAAGCAGCAGGCAAGGAGATGGCCATCGTAAGCTCGCTTCGACGCCCTGTTCCGCAGGCTAGAGGCTCAGGGATATGCGATGGGAAATTTTCCAGGACGCCACGCTCGAGTTCGAGAAGAGGAGAAATGTGCCGGTCAAATACGACAGGGAGCTCATGTCAGCCACCGTGGAGGCGGTCAAGAGGGTCCAGGAGATTCGGCAGAAGCGGGAGAGGGCATTCTGGAAGAACAGGTTCGTTTGCTGGTCTTGGCTGGTCTCGGGAGAGCTTGACTGACAGGCTTGGTTTACCAAAACAGAATGGCAGCGGCAGCACCCAAGTCGCTGGAGAGAGATATTTTGGAAGTTGCGAGAGGCCATCACTTGCTCGGCCAGACCCCGTCAGAGACCACTCAAAAGGCGCTCGCCGCCGCCCAGCGCAGACTTGCCGCCAAGGAAGCCCGCAACCAAGCTCGCATCAAGGCAAACCGCTCCAAGGCCGCCCAAGCTGCACTCGACGAGGCCGAGGGCGACGCCACCATGGACCTGGACGAGGAGGCCGAGGTCAGCTTCGTGGACGCCGTCAGCTCTGCGATGGTGGTGGACGCTGCTGCTCAGCCGGAGAAGGAAAAGATGAAGGTCAAAGTCAAGACCAAGAAGCGATCCGCTTTGGTGGCTACTGGCGGGCGGTCTATGGACATGTCTTGATTCGCACTCTCCTCCGCCCTCTTTTCCGCCTTTCGAGTTCACGGCCGCACGTCTACGTTTTTTGGAAATACCCTTCGTTTGTTTGCTAGATACACAAGACTTCCTAGATCAGAGCTTGCATTTCAGCCCCAGATCATGTCCCAAATATTTTGCCACCTCTTGGTTTCAAACTTCTTTGCAGTACGGCAGAATGTCCTTGGAAACCTCGCGCATGTAGTCCAAGTCCTCCATGCCAAAGATGCGCGCCGCGTCGACCGCATAGGCTGCCAGGACAAAGCCCTTTAGGCCGTTCTTGCAAACCGACACGAGCATGGCCGATGCAAAGACCGTGTCGCTTGAGACCGGCAGCTCTTCGTTGTTGAGGAGTTCGTTCGCTTTTGGGTTCTGCAATTGCCAAGGCTAAGAGATGGCGATTAAAGAACGAGAGATCCCGCACCTGGTAAAGCAGGCCACCTTCCGGTGCCATGAGCGCACGCAAGTGCAAGCCAGGGTCAAAATGAGGTTGCGGATCAGGCATGCCCCAAGAGGCGAGCAGGTTCAAAGTGGGTGCTTGGGTGGCGTGGACGTCCAAGTCCAGTTGGACCAAGTACACCAAAGGGAGAGCCAGCGCATTGTGGATGTTCTTGGTGGCCATGCTGAACACCTTGCCACGGCGATGGACTGGGTCTTCCAAAGCGCGGATCTCGATGGTGTCCGCTTCCGAGGCTGCCTCGTCCTGGTCATCGTCGTCCATCTCGAGCATGAACCTCTTCTCGGCGTTGCTGAGGTTCTTACCGCCGTTCGCGCCGGGCATCAACGACAGTCTCTTGTGCAGTTGGTTGAACTCCGCCGCCAGTAGGTGCATCTTGGCAGCCAGCCGCGCTTGATGCCAGGTAGCGACTTCTCGTCGGGCCAGCTCGGCCAAGCGCTGCAGTTTTCGGTCTGCTCACAGCCGTCAGTAGTCGCCGATGTATGGAAGGCCTGGCAAGCACGTACGTTCTTCCATTGTGAACACCTCTCTAGGCTTGTCATCGACAACGCAAAGCGATCCGATTGCTTGAGGCTCCTCCAAGGCGTGCAGCTGAGGGGCATAAAGCGGCTATGGTCCAGGGTTTCCTCAGCCTAGATCCCATTCTCTTTCGAAGGGGCACTTACGATGCCGGCATAGAAGCGCGCCCCCATGGTGGTGGTGATCGGGTTGTTCACGAAACGCCAATCGAGATGGGTGTCCTTGACAATGAAGCCATCTGGGCTGCCAAGGATCGTATGGGAACAGAAATTGATGTCGCGGGGCATCTCCGTCAATCCCGTGCCGGTCTCAGCCAAATCTGGAGCTCCAAGTCAGAACTGGATATGCTGTAAACAGCCGCAAAGCCCTTACAAATGAGCTCGTTCTCATTGATCACGGTGATCATAGAGGTCCGAGTGCCAAACGCTTGGCGAGCATAGGTGATAATGCGCTTGAAAGCCGGGTGGCCTTCGAGCGAAGCCGAAGTAAAGGCTTCCAAAGGTGTGAGCTGCAAGTCGGCCTCTTGAAGCGGCTGAAGGAACTCCTCCTCGCTGACGTGGCGGTTGACCTCAGGCACAGGGCGGTGCTCGGCCACGGCCTTGGTGTGAGCCTCCGTTGGAGGGCCATTGCGGCCAAAGACGTCGAGGCGGTTGACGGCATTCACTCGCTGACGATCGTAGGCTGCATACGAGACAGTTATTCACAAGCAAATAGAGCGCGTGGCATTGAACGACGACATACGACCATGTGGCGCGAAGTAGACTTGCGCTTGAGGGGGGTCGGGCTGCGCATCTGCTGGCATCGCAATGTGCACGTCCAACGCCGGACCGGGCGGAAGAGGTGGGTCGTTCAGGTCAAACACGCCCTTGTTGTACTCTTCGTTATAGCTGGTCCAATTCTTGTAAGGTAGCAAGTGGGCCGGCGTTGTCGAGTTGATCCACCACTTTCTGACCTTCTCCGCCGCAGTTTCCTTCATCTGAGGACTGCCTTCCCCTCGCTTTGGACGGGCCCCGAACCCTGCAGCAGTTGTCTCTTCGAAAGCGGAGGCGCTGATGCATGGTTTGAAAATTCGCTGAAAGAATCCGCCCGATGGCTGTCTGTTGACAGGCAAAGGGGACGAAGGAGCTGTGCTAGCTTTCGACTCTCTCAAGAAGGTTTGGGCTGTCTGTGGTGTCCGGAGGGAGTTGGCCAGAATGGATGCATTTGGCGAATCGGCCCGGACTTTGGTGATGTGTAAGGAGGGCAGCTCCTCCAAGGGGCGAGGCTGAGCTAAAGGAAGCACAGACATTGTTTGATTAAGCCTTCAGATGCTGGCAAGAGAAATTCGCTGCGAGGGTGGCGTTCAAACTTTAATGCTGCTTCGAGAGACCAAAATGGGTGCGTGAGGGGGCAGCGACCAGCGGCAGAAGTTGAGCGGTATTGAATAACGACAGACGACAGAAAGTAAAATAAATAAAATAACGCAGGCGAGCCGCCAGAAGCAAGGACGCTGGCGGGCAAAGTGCAAGAGGCGGTCACGCCCGGGGCCTGAGGCTTCGCCCGCAAGGTTCGCGACCTTGAGAAAGTGAAACGCTCTCAGTCACCTATGCGCTGCTGCGAAACTTGGCTCTATTGTCAGATTACAAGGCGAGCCAAACGAAACCTGTTCTACCGCCCAGAGCGCCCGGACGAGGAGTACTCCCTCTCCTTCCTATAATCCCGATCCCGGTCTCTATCCCGCTCCCTCTCGTATCTGTCGTACCTGTCATACTTGTCTGACCGCGAAGGCGACCGGTCCCTCTTGGAGCGCTTCGAAGAGGAGGTCGAGTCGTACGGCGATGGCGAGCGGCGGCGGGATTTGTGCCTGGAAGACGAGTCTGGGGAGTAGCTGCGCTGGCGGCGGCGGGAAGACTCTTCGGGTGAGCGGGAACGAGAGCGCCGCCGGGTTGGGGTGGAAGCTGAGGATTTGATGGGTGGCGGTGGCATGATGAGAGCATCGTCCTGTGATGGCACGTCAGATCTTCCACCTGCAGCGCCAGGGGTGACCGTGAAGAAGCTCACAGTGGCAGAAGCGGCCGAGCCAGTGATGGCCCTCTTGACCAGCGGGACAAAGTGCATTTCCTCTCGCCTCTTGATCGCCTGCTCCCTTGCCGAAACTGCCTTCTTGGGTGCCCTCGGGTCCGTGATCTCCTCCAATGGCTTTGCCCCAATTCCCAGCAGGGACGGCCGAGCTTTAGGGATGTACGCCTCCGTCTTCACGCGCTTCTCTCCTTTGGGGGCCGAGGCGGACATCCCCCGCAGCAAAGCGGCGCCAAACGCTTCGACCGGTACTCGAGCATAGTCGTCCAGCGTAGCCGAGTCGGGTCGGGAGGCCAAGTCTTCTTTAAAAAGGTCGTTCTCGGTGAGGGTGGATTTTGAGCCGTTCATGTTGAAAGTGTCTTCGTCCACCTGGATCGTCTCGATCTCGACCTCCTGCTCCTCTCCATCGCCCTTGGACGTCCTGAGCAACTCCTTGAGCGCCAACTCGTCCTCCGTCATCCGCTGCGGCGCTGAAGGCGTGGCCGGCCTCGAATCCAAAGTCGCCACTTGGACCTGCTGCGCTAGCTCGGTCGTGGGTGTTACTGTGCCCGACCTGCTGCTTGAATCTTGCAGCTTGAGGCCGCCAACAACCACGTTGGTGATCCGGTCCGCGTCTGGGTCGTCGACGGTTGTTGTTGGGCGCCGGCCAGACTCTTGCGTGGGCATGTAGGTGGTCTTCTTCCGTGCCAAAGCCCGCAACCGAGCGGCCTCGTGCTTCCAGTCCTTATTGGGCTGCGACTGGATGACCATCTCTTGCTTCTTGGGCCGCTTCAGCGTCGACGAGTCAAAATCGGACAACAGCTGGTCCTTGGGCGCCCGCTCGTCCTCCTCTGAATCCGACCCAAAGGCGGCAGCAGCGGGCCGGCTGGGCCGTTGGACGACAAATGACATAGCCATCTTTGGTCTCTGGTCAGGCGGCCGGCTCAGGAGAAGAGTGGCGTGTGCAGGGCCCCTGCCTCCAAAAAATCGCGCTCGAGCCAGTGGTGCTCATCTTGTCATTGACAAGCTCAACTACAAGGAGTCTCGTGGAAGCGTAGTTGCACTCCCTGCAAGCTCTATCCCCAACTCCCAGGATCTGTCTCGTCAAACTTCCTTTTTGCCACTCTATTTGTGACCCCGGGTCGTCGACTTTGGAGCTTGAGGTCTGCATTCCGAAGGAGTGAGTCTCAAGCGACAGCAGTTTGAATAAGGTGAGACCCACTTCTTGATCTCTGACATGGTGTAGAAGGAGAATCGGAGGTTGGGGCGCGAAGCCATCGAGATGTCCAAACTCTTCTTGGTGGCGCAGCACAGGAGCCGAAATCGAGAGATATTGGGGAGGAGGTCTGGATGAGCTTCAAAAAGCTTCACGACCAGGTCGGGCACGAAGTTGCTGGCAGGAGGGTCGCCCATCGCAAGGTTGACGAGCGAGTAAGGGAGCGCCTCGAAGAAGGAGAGCGTGGCCCGTTCTGATTTCGACCATTTGAACTCTTCCACATACAGCGTGCGCAAGCCCACACAGCAGGTGAGACTGGGGAAGTTGGTCGGTCGCATGGGCTCTTTGTCCTCTGACCAACCGTCCCATCCTCGGATCGGCCCCTTCAAGCCGAGGGTCTCCAACTGGACGGCGACCTGACCTAAGATTGCGCTTATATCCCACTGAGTGAAGTTGCTGAGGTGTAGATGGCGCAAGGAGGAGCCGAAGAGGGCGTTCTGATGAGAGTGGTACGCGATTGAAGTGTCGCAAATTGGCAAGCCTTCCAGCCTCAGAGTCGTTACGGACGGAAGTGGCTCATCGGATTGAGCAATGGCCGGCCCGTCGAAATGAAAGCCGAGGTGCTGGAGTGTCAAGCTGGACAAGCTCGGCAGCGAGCGCAAGATCTGAAGCAAGAAGGCCGGCGTGCACACCATCTGGGCGGAGCCGCCGCCGAGTACGAGTTCGGTCACAGCGGGCAAGATGAGCGTCTCCTGTCTCTGCATTGAGTGTTTGGTTTTGGGCCGCCCGATGATAGCCTCAGGCCTCACAATTTTGCGACGAAACTCTGCCAGACAGCCCGCGTCATCTCCCTTGTCGAACACAATTTTTCGTAAATTCGGGCACTTCGAAGCAATTCTGAGAGGTCCTTCGACGTCTTGGGCGAATGACAAGGCCAAAATGAGGTCGCTGGGTCTCCAGCCGCTTGCCGTGTCCAAAGTCTTGAGAAGTCGCTCGCAGCGAGCTGCATCCTTGCTGCGATCGCCACGGTTGAGATCCACACAGCAGTACAGATTTCGTCTGCAGGCGGGAACAAGGGCCCAGGAGCCCAGGAAGCCATCCAAGGTCGCCTTGTCGTCAACGAGCGCGATGATCCATTCAAGGATTTCCACAGGGAGATTGGCAGCTGGCATTCTCTTCTGGCTCTTCTCAGCTGCTGCACGCTACGAGGCGGTGGACCGGCGCCGGTCTCTGTCTGCCGCTAGTGGCCGCACTGGTGTGAGAGCTTGCTCCGGGAGTCCGGGACTGTTGCCTTTGGGCCGTCTCTCTCGAGCCTCATGACTGCTGGTACAGCGTGCATCAAAAGTGTGCTGGTGGAATGTCATTGTCTGTTGCGTTGGTCAAACCACCCAAACGAGACCTTGCTTGCTCGCCAAGTTGAATGGATTCAACGTTTGCCACCATCCTGTCTTCATTTCGCTTTGCTTTCCATTTGTTCTGTGTTACTTTACCGTTGCTCTGAATGCTTTGCGAACGAAGCAAAGACCTCAAACTTCCAGGTCGAGCGGACCGGGGACCCTGTGTAAGCACCGGCCCCAATCCATGGGCAGCTGACCTCGAGTGTCTTCTTAATTGCTTGGTAGACGCATGCTGCCTCACATGCCTCTTGGCAACTTGCAAGGTGGAGATAAGCTTAGTAGCTATTGCAAAATTCAAGCTCTCTCCCACCGCGCGTACGTCGCGTGGCCAGCAGGAGCCCTGAGCCAGAACCTGGGGCTATAATGACGGTGCGGCGCGCCGCTCGTTTTTTAAAACTGGTGCTTAGGCTTGGCAAACAGGTGATAGAAGGCGCATTCTGCAGGACGGCCGGCCGTCTTGCACATGCTACGAGATTTTCGTCATTTTTTTGGACTTTTCAGCCTGGTCGGGTGTGCCCCCTCCTTCCTTGCCGCTCTTGCTTCAACTGTCAAGTATGGCTGCTGTCGAGGACAAAAAAGCAAATGGCGTACACCTCGTCGTCAAGGATTCGGCGGGCAAAGAGCTTCCCTCAGTTGAGCCGCGTCGATTGAAACCTCGGCGATCATGAGCGCTGATCTTTCGCAATCTTGATAATTTGCAGGAGGCCCACGTCGCGGTGGCCGACAAGGGAGAGCACCTTCCTGATGAGCTCTTGCGGTCAAAGATGACCGCCAAAGATTTCGTTACTGGTGTCCCCAAGGACCATCTGAACATCGAACTTCCTACGGAGGAAGAACGCCAGACTTTGCGCCGTATCCCGGACCACATTGTGCTCAGCGTGTTCATTGTCGGATTTTTGGAGCTCATCGAGCGCTTTTCGTACTACGGCTGCACCGCTGTGTGGACCAACTTCATTCAGCAGCCTTTGCCACCTGGCTCTCGAACCGGAGCTGGGCATGGAGGGCAGTCGGGCGCTTTGGGACGAGGCCAAAGATCTTCATTCGGCGTCCGTCTCCTTTCTCGAAGTCCTGAAAGACCTGGATCTAAATCTTTTGAACGGCTCAGCTGACCACGTTCAATTCTTTCTGGATTTTCGTCACGCCTCTCTTCGGTGGCTACGTTGCCGATGCCATCCTCGGTCGCTTCAAGGTCCTCGCATGGGCTATTGCTTTCGCCTTGGCGGGCCATTTGCTCTTTGTTGGCTCCTCCGTGCCTGTGCGTTCTTGATTCCTTCCTCCCGTTCCCTCGAGTCTGCACCGACACTGGTGAATAGAGCATGATAACTAAGCCATCGGGAGCCGTTGCAATGCTGGCGGTCGGCATGGTGAGCTCGCACCTGAAATTTTTACAGCCTCGGCTCACATCCAGCAGGTCATCTCTGGCATTGGCACCGGCGCATGGAAGGCCAACATTGCCCCCATGATTGCGGAGCAAACAAATTGTTCGACGCAGCGCATCCGTGTCCTCAAGTCGGGCGAGCGCGTCATCGTCGACCCCACTTTGACTGTGCAGCGCGTGATGATGGGCTTCTACTTTCTGTGCGTTGACTTTCACCAGCTTTGACACTAGCTGAGGTCGAGACGCAGGATCAATTGCGGTGCCCTCGCAGGCCAGGTGAGTTGTGATTCGCCACTAGCACCGTTTCGCGCCTCATCGTCCGTAGCTCGGCATGGTCTATGCTGAACGTAACGTTGGCTTCTGGCTGTCTTTTACATTACCCACAGGTGAGTTTGAAGCTAACAGAAACGTCCAAAGTTGCTTGACACAGTTGCCAGTTCTTCTCGCCATCTCACCCCTCATTCTCTTCGGCGCCCGCAAGATCTATGTCGTCCGCCCGCCTGCTGGATCTGTTCTTCTCAACGCAATGCGGACCTTGTCGCTGGCCATGAAAGGCCGCTTTAGCGTCAACCCGATTCGCACTTGGCACAACCTGCGGGCCGCCGACTTTTGGGAGCGCGTCAAGCCCAGCAACATCGCACTTGAGGAAAGACCGAGCTGGATGACCTTTGACGATACTTGGGTCGATGAACTCCGCCGTGGCTTCCAAGCGTGCACCGTCTTCACTCTCATCCCGCTCTGGTGGCTCTGCTACAACCAAATCAACAACAACCTGACCTCTCAAGCTGCTACCATGTCAACACACGGGGTTTGTATCCTTTTCAAGGCACATTGAAACGTCAAATCTCACACCAGTGCGCAGGTGCCCAACGACGTGCTCCAGAACCTCGATCCGTTCGCCCTACTGATTTCCATTCCCTTGTTCGGTTCGTCCTGTTTTCACAGACATTCTATCTAGTGAAACAAGTGCCAACGTTTACTGGCAGACTTTTTCATCTACCCCTTTCTCAGAAAGCGCGGAATTCGCTTTACTCCTCTGAGGCGAATGTGCTTTGGCTTCTTCGTCTCTTCTGCTGCCATGATTTGGGCTGCTGTGACCCAATACTACGTGTACAAGACGGTGCGTAGCTGTCCATGTCACTTTCGAGGCGCTTTCTCACCCATCGGATCAGAGCCCCTGTGGTTGTAAGTCCTTTGTATCGATGTGAAGTCACCTAGTTGAGCTTCTCTGTAGCATCTGCTGGAGAATGCGACGAGCCGTCGCCGTTGAACGTTTGGATCACTGTAAGTCCCGCCTTCATCGGATTTTCGCCCCTTTTGACTCCTTGATGCTTAAGGCTGGCGCTTGGGTGCTCGTTGCTTGGAGTGAGATCTTTGTCAACGTGACTGGATACGAGGGAGTCGTTTTATTTTGATCAAAATTGAGAGAAAACTGATTTGGGATGGATAAGCAGATATGCGTGAGGCTCCAGTACACTGTAAGACTTGTGACGCTCATCACCTCATTTTGCAGCTTCACCCATGCACCAGCAAACATGCGAGGTTTGGTCCAAGCTGTGTATCTGTTCACGAACGCCATCGCCTCAGCCATCGGCGAAGCATTCGTCTCTCTGTCGTCTGATCCTCTGCTCATTTGGAATTGCAAGTCCCTCTATCTCTACATTGCTGCAGAGCTCATTACTTATTCATACAGACGGCGTCATCGCGGTGTTATCCTTCGTCGGTGGTATCCTGTTCTGGTTTATGTTTGGCCACCTTGATCGTGAAGAAGAGCGCCTCGAACGGATCGGCGAAGGCCAGTATTCGAGTGGCAAAGAGGCGACCGCCATTGCCCAGACAAATGGCCACCACCCCCAGAACGGAGTCACCTCTGGCGAGAAGAACGGCAATCTTGCTTAATTACCACGGTCTTTGCTTGTAATTAATCAGTTCTCCCCCGGTGATTCCCGGCCGACAATGATGTCTATATCAATCCTTGACGGATGTCGGCCTCTGCTTGAGCTAGGGATCGTCCGCCTGGCTAAACGAAGAGAACTCAATGCCGACGATAATCATGGCTTGTTGCCGGTTTTGCTTGCTTTCGCCCCCTCCTCTTGCGATCCAAAATGAAACTCGGAATTGAAGGCAAAGTCGCCCTTGTGTCTGGGGGAAGCCAAGGCGTTGGACGCTCCATCGCCAAAGCTTTGATCGAAGAGGGATGCCGCGTCCTCATTGTTTCGCGCACCGAATCGAAGCTTCAACTTGCTGTCAAGGAGCTGTCTGCGGACGGTGGAAGTGTTGCCTGCTTCGCAGCGGACATGTCCAAGCCAGAGGGAATTTCCTCTGCCGTCGTCGAATGCCGTAGGGTGTTCGGCGACCCTCTCATCGTGGTTTCCAACATCAAGTCCCAGCATGCGACATTTACGTTCGACTCCTCTACGGCTCAAGATTTCGAGATCGGCGCTCAAGAGTGGCTCATGAGCGTCGTCCACCTCGTCAAAGCTACGATCGAGCCCATGAAGCAGGCGCGCTGGGGAAGATTCGTCAATCTCGGTGTGTCCTCTACATCTTTGCTGCACAGACAATATCTGACTACATGTAGGCACTGGTGAGGTGAATTTTCTACCTATTGGGAGTTGTTCCTGAGAAAGCCTCTCAGTGGCTACCAAGGAACCCCACAGGCGAGCTTCATTCGTTGAGCCACGTCACAGCAATACTCATACATCCATTAGGTGGCTTCACTTGGTCCTGGGGAACACGTTTCGCACGGCCGCCGTGGCGCTCTACAAGAGTCTCTCCAACGAGTATGCACACCTTGGAATAACTTTCAATAGCATAGCTCTGGGTAAGCTTTGCCCTGGATACTACACTGTAGAGCTAATCGAGGGGCTTTTAGGCTTGATCGATACGGGCGCTGGAGAGGGAACTATCGCTTGGGCAAAATCTAAAGGTGAGCTCCGCAAGCCTGTCTCACGAAAACTAAGCCCTTTTTTGTTCAGGCTTCGAGCTCAACGAGACATGGCCGACTCCATCAGCCAAGCGAGCCGGCACTCCGGAAGAGGTGAGGCTGTCGCGTTATTCAGCATGCCGCTCCAAGCTGATGGGACAATCTAGGTGGCCGCCCAGGTAGCTTTGCTTTGCTCTGAGTTGGGAGGTTACACAACGGGACAGGTGGGTTCTATCTTCAACAGTGCTAGGCGCATTTTGATTGAAGCTGTCTTCCTCAGAACATCGCTGTTGAAGGTGGATGGTTGAAAGGATTTGCTTGACGGCTTCACTGCGGGATCTCCCCACCTTCCTTGTCATCTTCAGGCTGCCTAGGCATCGTAGACGCGTACTTCGATTTGCCACCGTCCCAATTTGCCAGGTCACGTTTTCCCAACGCGAGCTCGAGCCTCACGAAGAAACTCTCCAGTCAACGACGAACGGGAAGGCAAAGTTGCACGATGCTCTGCCGGCACCACTGCAGATAAACACTCTGAGATGATTTCGCGGCGGGCCCTCACAATTGTGGCCGTTTTCGCTGGGCTGCTCTTCATCTTCACGCTCACGCCCCACGATGCTCGCCAAAACGTGTCAAAGGCGGCGTTCGACTCTGCCACGAACGCCTTTCATCAGGTCTGGGCTCCCACTAAGCAGTGGTGGGATGAAGAGGAAGAGCCGCACAAGGTCGCCGAGAACAACCACCTCGCAATCGTCCCTTCGCAGGCTCCCGCCGAGCCTCCGCCGGTGCTGAAGGAGCAACACGACCCCGTCGCCGAAGAATGGAGGGCTCACTTGGACAAGGAGCACGCGCCATTCTTGGGTTCAACGAATCATTCTCAGACCCTGGGCTTTTCGCACATCTATGTCCTCACGCGGCCAGAGCATGTCACCCGGAAGCTGCGGATGCAAGAGCTAGCAAAGGCCCTGGGCGTTACGTTCACTTTCGTCGACCAGATCTCGCCCGAGGACGCCAAGGTGGTGTGGATTGGGGAGCGCGTGGCAGAGGTGCGCAAAGCGAAGGTGGAGGTTTTGGCGCGGGAGACGAAGAAGAAGGCGAGCGCTATTGGAGGTCTGCAAGTGGGCTCCATCTGGCTGCACCCGTCCAAGCGGTGGCCAAAGTTCGACCTGCCCTACTTCCTCAAGTCGAGCGGCTTCCACTGGAAGCACATCCAGCAAAAGCCGCGCTTTGGCTGGGTCCACTTCCCCGACTTGGATGACGACCGGTTCGACGGGCTGGACTGGCTCACGTTCCTCGACTACCCAGGCAGCGTGCTGGACCCGGACGACTCGACCTTCAACGCCGACGAGCTGCGCGACCCGGTCGAGAAGGACAGCAGCTATCAAGTGACGGCCGAGACCATCGGGCAGTGGTACGATCACGTCGATCTATGGCAGCGGATGGAGCTAAGCAAGGACCAAACGGCGCTGGTCATGTATGACGACGCGGACGTCGAGTTCGACTTGGAGCGATTCTGGCCCAACGTCGAGCGCTTCCTACCCACCGCCAATACACCTAATTTTACCGACTGGCATATGGTCGCTCTAGGGCACCAGAGCAAACTGGAACAGTCTCGTTCGTGTCCTTGCGGTCTCGAGGCCTTGCCACTGCTGACATTTGGAGGACAGACCCCGCCTACCTACACCCCCTCCTACACAGTGCAACAGAGCTAACTGGCCTGCATGCGTACGTCATCTCCAAAGCCGGTTACACGACGCTGCTGGAAACGATGTATGACCCTTGGCTGGCCTTCCAAACCCGCCTCGATGTGGCGTTAGCCACCTTCGCGCGGTCCGTGTTCGCGGGCGACAACTCGGTCTACACCACCTCACTTAACGCCTTTTCGGTCGACCCGCCGGTCATTGGCCAGCTCGAACCCAAGCTGGCGGATTGGTCGGCGGACGAAATCTTTGACGACACGCACATGGTCGTGTCGACCGATGTGATGCTATCGGACTCGACGATGGAGCGGATATGGAGGTCGCACGGTCTCACGGTCGAGGAGCGGACGGCCCAGTTGAGCGGCCAACCTCGCAAGTCCGAGTACAGGCTCAAGCTGCCCGTACCAAAGCCCCAGCGGGGCTCTTAGACACTACTGTAATCTGCATGCATACGCACTACGAATTTGACTTTGGGGCCCAGCTGTGGCAAAACTTATCACACGGCGGATCGCCGACCGACATCTCTTGCTCCGACAGTCGTCGAGGCTTCCACCTCGACCCGACTCGACCCCTTTGCCGAAGCCCTTTGAAGCAAACAACTGCCCCACGATGTCGCTGGTCAAGCACCAGCCTGGCGTCGTGGCCAAGTCGGTCAAAAACATGAACATCCCAGCCTTCCGTGAGTTGGCCTCTGGACAAGCTTGGCAGGCCCGCTCTGACAATGTGGATACTTGACAACAGTGAACAAGCTGTACACGATGGTCAACGACGAGCAGACGGACCCGCTGATTCGGTGGAGCGACGCCGGAGACTCGTTCTTGGGTGCGTCCTGACGTTTGGCTTGCCCCAATGGACGTTCAAAGCTCAAGGGCCTGCCTGCAGTCCCACACCCAGACAAGTTTGCAAAGGAGCTGTTGCCCCGTTACTTCGTCAGTGCTCCTTTTGTGGCCGCAGGAAGAGGAACCAGGGCTCAAATCAATTTCTGGGCGAGCAAAACAGAAGCACAGCAACTTTGGCTCGTTCGTCCGGCAGCTCAACATGTACGGCTTCTCCAAGGTCCTCAACGTCACCCAAGGTGCTTTGCACCCAAACCAGCAAGCGGCAGCGGGCACCGCGAGCTTGAAGGAGGCGGACGAGGAGGACACCTCGGAGACGATGGAGTTCCGCAACGAGCACTTCCAAAAGGACCAGCCCGACCTGCTGTACCTCATCCACCGCAAGAAGTCGGGCCCAGCGCCCCACCCTTCGGCCGCTGGCCCCAGTGGCACCCCAGAGCCCGGAGCGGACCCAACGTCAGCGAACGGCGCGGCGCCCGCGGCCGGCCCTCCAGCGACCACCAAGGCAGACCAGCAGCTGGCCATTGACCTCAGGCAGCTCTTGTCGGACGTCGCCGCCATCCGCAAGCACCAGACCTCCATCTCGGCGGACCTCAAGGATTTGTCAGTCAGCAACAAGCAGCTGTGGAACGAGGCCATCGAGTCCCGCCAGCGCCACCAGAAGCACCAGGACACCATCAACCGCATCGTCCGGTTCTTAGGCTCGGTCTTTGGTGGCAAGGTGCTGGAGAGCGCCGAGTCGCCTTTGGACGCCGCCACTCCCACGCCTTCCGACACCGCCGGCACCGACGCCACAGCGTCCACCTCGAAAAAAGCCGCTCCGCCGGTCCGACAGCGGCTGCTGATCAAGGGCCGACCAGAGGACGAGGGGACGTCGGAGCGTATCCAGGAGATTGAGCTGCCGACCCAAGAGGAGATCGACACTTTGCCGATGATCTCCTCCTCGCCCCTGTCCTCGTCCACGCCGACGCCTTTTCCCCTCAACCTCTCTCTCAACTCGGCCGACCTGTACAAATCGCCCGCGTCCTCCACGCTCGGCTCCTTCAACGCCCTCCCTTCGCTCTCTTTGCCCGGCCCAGGCCCGTCCACCGCACTCTCCCCCACCCAGCTCACCGGCCTCGCCGACCAAGCGGCCGGCATCCAAAAAGCCACCAAGGACTACTCGCAGATCGCGAGCCAGATGGACAGCCTGCAGTCGGCTTTGGACCGGATCATGACCAACCTGCCAGCGGACCCGCCACCTTCAAGCGACCCGCCAGCAGCCAGCGGCGGCGAGTTTGACCTGGACGCTTTCCTCCGCTCGCTCGAGTCCACCAATGGCTCGGACGCGGCGTGGTCGCTGCCGCCACCCTCGGCCGGGCTGCCTTCTTCCGGCGCGGGCGGCGGGGAGAACGCGTCGACGGACTGGCTGAACAGCTTCATGGACCCGTCCTACGCTGCGCTCAACACCAACGGCGCCGCACCGGGCCCGAGCACCTCGTCGGCCGACCTGTTCGACCAGTTCCTCGACCAAGACCTGACCCAGGCCGACGAGGACTTCTTCAACACGGCGCCGGCGGCCAAGGAGGCGCCGATGGGCAGGATCTGGGAGACGAGGAGCAACGCGTCGACGGCCACGGACGGGGAGCGGACGGCGAGCAACACGCCCGTCTTGCCTGTGCTGTCGACTTTTGAAGAGGAAGGAGGGGACCCGCCTTTGGCCTCTTCTGGGGCTTCGGACGTGGTGGGCTCGACCGCCGGGGGTGCGAGGACGACGAGGCAGAGCAAGAGGAGGTCTTCCGTGGTGTCCAACAGCGGCAACAGCCCGCCGACTGCTGCGACCCGATCCAGCGCGAGGAAGAAGACCAAGACCTAAGCAGCCCCTCGCCACTACTCGTCCTTCTTTGTCTATATTTCTCTCTCTCTCGTGTGGACGCTTCCACTATACAACTGTGTACTTGTCCCTTCCTCCTCAAAGAGGATGACCAACTCGCATTTTGGTCATTGTGTTTTCTTTCGCAAAACCACCTATCCCCCACTTTGCAATTTCTCCATCCTTGACTCTCTAGAGACGCATTCATTCATTTCAATTTTACAATCGACCCCCGATCCGCGCCCTGCGACCTTGGAGGGGTTTGAGCAAACATGGGAGACCCAAAGAGAGAAGACCCCAAACACACCTTGTGTCGGTTTTCAATTCCCAGCAGAGCAACAAAAGCGCCAAAGAGAGGAAAGGGAGAATCAAGAGGATGAAGGTTGGCGGTGCTTGATTTGCTGAATGACCAACTGGGCGCCCTCGACAATCGCTTCATGCTCGACCAAGTGGACCTTTTCCTCGTACGCCTCCAAGCTCTCCCCTTTGACGCCTTTCACCTCTTTAACCACCACCGGCTCCCCCTTGTCGACCTCTGAAATCACCTTGTGGACCATGACGCCGGTCTTGTCGACTTTCCCATCTTGGAACGCTTGCCAAGCTCTGCCAATAGCGTTGATGCCGTCGAACTGGCCGGGCAAAGCAGGGTGGAGGTTGATCACTTCCACCACTCCCTCTTCTTCCTTCTTCAAGGCGTTGAGGAAGCCTTCTGATAAGATGTGCATCCACCCCGCCAGGACGACCAGGTCCGGTTTGGTATCTAGCACTTGTTGGGCGAGGAGCAGGTCGTAGTCTTGTCGAGTTGAACCTGGGTGTTTGGTGAGGTAGGTTTTCAAGGCGAAGATGGAAGTGGGTATTGAAGCCAAAGAAGCCCGCGTGAGGCCGTAAGCGTTGGACCGGTTGGAGAGGACGTGGATGATGTTTAGAGGAGGTTGGGCGTCTAGTAAGGCTTGTAAGTTGGAGCCTGCGCCTTGGATCAGACATCCCAAGTTTTGAAAGTGCAAGGAAGGGGGAGACGGACCATTGCCTGAGATCATCACCAGCTATTGTACTTATTGAGCACTTTGATAGAGAGGTTGAAAGAGAGAAAGAGAGGAAGGACGAACCACTCGAGGCTCTTTAGGGTCCACTTTCCTCGTTGCCGCTGCCATCGTTGTCCCCCTCCAACCAAAAGCCAACATGGCAGAGTACTCGGCTGAAGAGAAGCGAGTGGCCAAGTACCTTTGTAATGTACCCTTACACTTCAAGTGTTATAATACTAACAAGGGGTAACAAGTGGGATTGTCGGACAAGGAAGGCCTCAACATCATCCAAGCCGAGGACGCCGTCACCCTCTTCAACCGCTCGGGTCTGAACGTGGCTGACTTGAAGGAGATCTGGTTCTTGGCCGACGTCGAGGACCGAGGGTTCTTGCCCCTTGAAGGGTGAGCTCCCTCTCTCCCTGGTGTTCAGTGGCTCAATGCGGGATGGGAGGAGATCAGGTTCCAGGCTGCGCTCAGGTTGATTGGGCATGGCCAGGCGGGCGAGAAGCCAGACAAGTCACTCATCAACGTCGGTTCGTTGCTCCTTGCTCCAAAGAACCGCGAGGGGGGAGAAGAAGGGCTAAAGAGAGAGACACAGCGGGACCTCTGCCCACTTTTGAAGGCATCGCCATCCCCGGCGTCGTCCCCCTACCGCCTGCTGGGAGGAGCAACAGCATCAGCACTGGCAGTGGTGGGGGTTTCCCAATGATCCAGCAAAAAGAGAAGAACGACTTCCTCCGCTCCTTCCTCAACGCCGGCCCTGTTGGTGGCCTCTTAGACGGTTCGTTCCCTCTGCCTCTATTGACTACAAACAGCAATTAAAGTTGTGCGGGCAACGAACAGGGGACAAAGCGAAGGACATCTTCATCCAGTCCACCTTGCCGTTCGACCAGCTCGGCCAGATCTGGAGCTTGGCCGATACCAAGTCCCGGGGCGCTCTGGACGCTACGGACTTCATCCTCGGCATGCACCTCATCCGACTGTGCATGACCAACTCCCTACCCCCTTCTGGCCTGCCTCTGACTCTCCCGGCTGGCTTGTACGACTCGGCTTTCGTGCCCGCCGCCACCGCCCCCGTCTCTTCCCCGGTAGCTAGGCAAATCACGGGCGGCGGCATCTTGAAGCCTCAAACTACAGGCGAACAGAGGTTGGCCAAGCAGCACACTGGCCAGCGCGTCTCCTTCAACACCCTCGACTCCCCTGCCCGCCCGGGTGGAGCTTTTGCCGCCCGTGCAGCCCCTGGTAACGTGCCTTGGGATGTGTCGCCTGTGGAGAAGCACCAGGCGGACACGTTCTTCGATGGGTTGGACGTGAGGAAAGAAGGCTATGTAGGCGGAGAGATGGCCGTCACTTTCTTCTTGGAGTCCCGCTTGCCAGAAGCCGTCCTGGCTCAAGTTTGGTTTGTTTCCCGCTCTCTCTCAAGTTCCTAGGGGAATGGGACAGGGTTGATTTTGTGTTGTGCGCAGGGATTTGTCGGACATCCGAAAGGAAGGCCGGTTGAACAAGGACGAGTTCGCCGTCGCTTACAAGCTCATCATGGACGTCCTCGAGGGCAAGCCTTTGCCGCCCGACGGCGTCTTGCCCTTGTCCATGGTCCCGCCTTCCCTCCGAGGTGGCGCTGCGCCTTTTGGTCAACAGCAACAGCAGGTCCAACAGATCCCTCAAGGTTGGTCTTTCCTTACCTTATCATCTTCACACGAAGCTGATATGCGGTTTCGGAGCTCCAACAGCCCAGCAAGACTTGTTCAGCTTGATGGACGACGACCCGGCCCCGCCCCCCGTTCCCGCTTTGGAGCCCCAGCACACCTCTGGCTCCTTCACCAGCCAGACCTCGGCCCGCGCTGGAGCCTTCACGCCCCAATTCACAGGCGCCCGCAGCTCGCTCTCCCCCCAATCCACCGGCTCCAAACCCCCAGCCCCCGCCGCCCCAGCGAACCAACAACAGTTCTCCACTCGCTCCGGCGCCGCTCCTCCTCAGCAAGAGGACTTTTTCGGCAACGACGGCCAGTCCGTTTCCCCCGAATCCGTCCAGCTCGGCCAGACCAGGAACGAGCTCAACGCCTCCACCCGCGGCCTGACCACCTTGACCGGCCAGCGAAAAGAGCTCGAGGCGGCGTCCACGTCGGCCAAGGAGGAGCTGGACGACCTCAAGGAGAAGCTGCGCGTGTCCCGCGCGTCGTTCGAGTCGGAGCAGAAGCTCGTCAATGAGCTCACCTTGCGCGCTGGGGAGCAGAAAAAAGAGCTCAAGTCGGCCAGGGAGCAGCTGATCACGGCGGAGTCGGACCTGAGCGCGTTGAAGGACGAGAAGCGCGAGTGGGAGGGGACCGGCATGCGCGATAAAGAGGAGATTAGGGGCATCAAGGCCAAGATCGCCGAGGTTGGCAAAGAGGCCGGCGCGCTCAAGGCCGAGCTGGAGAAGCTCAAGAAGGAGGGCAGGCAGCAGAAGGGCATGGTCGCCATTTCCAAGAAGCAGCTCTCCACCGCCGAGGCGGATTTGGACAAGGTGTCAAAAGAGGTCGCCGCTTTGAAAGAGGCGCCGGTGGAAGAGGAGTCCTCGCATGGCGGCGTGGCAGCTATGGCAGCGGCTGGTGGGGCCGCCGGCCTGTTGGCTGGCGCAGCGGCCACCACCCTGTCCAAGTCTTCGCCCCCGGCCGTCGTCTCCCCCGCCGGCTCCACCCGCTCTACCAACCCCTTTGAGCGCTTCATGCTGCCCACGCCAGCCTCGACCAGCCCGGCCCCTTCGCCCGCACCTGAACCGGCCGCCGTGGCTCCTGTCGCTCCAGCCCCAGTTGAAGAAGACCCCTTCGCGCCTTCGTCCCACAGCGCCGAGCCTTCGCTCACCGCCACTCAAGGAGACGGGTTCGACGACGACTTCACCAACTCGTTCAACCCGGACAACGCGGCGGCTGCCCCAGCTCCGGATTCAGCGTTCGACTCGGCCTTTGCCGATTTTGACTCCCAGCAGCAGCCTAAAGCAGCTTCCCCTCCCGTATCAGAGCCGCCAGCGACGACGGCTGCGGTGGAAGAAGCGCCCAAGACCGAGCACGGCGCCCCGACAGAAGACCTGCACATCCCCGTCCAGACCGGCACCGACAACGCCGTGCCCGAAGCGGAAGCCGCAGAGGAGCAGCAGCCGCCGTCGTTCGCGGCCTCCACCGCCGCTGATCTGCCCCAGGTCAACAGCGCCGTGGAGGAGGTCGACAGCTCGGAAGACGAGGAAGAGGGGCCAGAAGACATCGAGCAGCCCGCCGCCGCCAAGCTCTCCCAGCCTAAGCTGCCCGGCGCCTTTGACGCTGGCTCGTCCTCCTACTCGCCCTCGGTCGAAGACCTGCCCAGGGCCGCGGCCGCTTTCCCGGCGATTCCCACTGTCGAGCAAGCTCGGCGGCCCTCTTTTGGCTCGTCCATCGACAACTTTGAAGACGCCCAGCCTGCCTTGCCAGCTGGCGCCCACTCGCCGGCGGTCGGCGCCGCTCTGGCCAAAGAAGCCGAGCTGCCGCCAGCTATTCCCCTGTCGACCCAGGCACCTTCTGCGCCAGCACCCGGCCCAGCACCAGCTGCTACGTCGGCGGACGACGACTTTGACTTTGACAAGGAGTTTGTCAACCTGTCGCCCACCGCCGGCTCCAACGGCGCCGCCGCGGCCCAGTTCGACGACGAAGACTTTGGCATGGACGACTTTGACGAGGCGTTCGCCCCTAAGTCCTCAACCAACGCTGGTTCCTCCTCGGCGCACCAGCAAGCCTCCAACAACTCGTTCAGCGGCTTCGAGGACTCGTTTGCCACGTTGCCACCAGCCGCCGCCAAGGCAAATTCGCCGCCAGCAGCTGCAGAAGACGACGTGAAGGCCGTCAAAGAGGTTCGTTGTTCTGATCCTTGCGCCTCGTGTGCGTGCTGATTGCTTTGTTACGTTTGCAGCTTGTCGGCATGGGCTTCAAGTAAGGGAAAACACCTGCGCCCTTCTAATCGGCCTCATCTGACGTCTCTTTTCTCCCTTGTTACAGCCGAGACTTGGTGATCGCTCAATTAGAAAAGAACAAGTAGGCTTTGCCCTTCGTTGCTGTAAAGGAGATCAAATTGCTGACGAGGGGCCTTCTTTGCTCAGCTATAAGTAAATCGACCTGCTCCAATGTGTGAGAAGCTTTTGACTGACCTTGTTGATCAGTATGGACAAGGCGTTGAATGCCCTACTGGGATCATGAGCGCGGACGGTCAAAGCGGTGACCAAGGGCTGCATTAGAATCCGGGCCCTTGCAGAGTCCTCGGGCAGCTTCTCCCTTATAATATCGAAATGCAACGAATGCGGAACAGGCGAAGCAGACTTTGCCACCAGCCATAAGTGCGCCAACGAGGAGTCAAAACTTTCTCTCAGAGCCCGTTCGACGCTTGGATTGTCACCGTCTTGCGGCGGCTCAAAATGGCCGAGTTCTCGTCCATCTTGGGCCAGCACATCATCAAGAGCCTGTATGGCGAGGTCGTCGGCAAAGTTTCGACGGTGCTGCTCGAGCGCGGCCGTCTCACCCTGCCTCAAATTTCTCGACTGGTCGCACCCGTCTCTCCCGCCAACGTCAGGATGGCATTGATGACGCTCATCCAACACCATTTGATCTGGCACTACACGGATGCCCCTTATGTCTCGCCAGACAAGGTCGACTCCAGCGAAAAGCAGGAAGGGCAGGTCTACTTTGAGGCCAACCTGGAGGAAATCTTGGCCCGCTCTCGTTTTGGCCTGTTCATCGCCATGGCCGAGTCCATCTACTTGCAAGGGCAACCTGCGGCTGGGAGTCGGGCGAAGGATGTCGTGGCCAAGATTTTGTCAGAAGGGCGCATTCGCATCCGCGACCTTCTGGCAGAGCTGGGCACCGGCGAGTCCGCCACGACGGGCGACTACCACGACATTCTTGCGTACTTGATTCACCTGCGCTATGTGACCGTCGCATCGCCCCTGCAAGCCACGCAGCCCTTGGACCGCCTGCGAGCCATCCGAACCGACAAGCTGTCTGGCCAGCCTGGCGCGTCAACCAAGGCCAAGAGAGAGGCAGAAGCCTCTGCTCGAGCAACTTTCATTGAAGAGCGGACGAACGAGCACGCAAAAGCGGACGAGGACATGCAAAACGACATTACGGTCCAGCTGGTCGCCGAGACCGTCAACCGAGCCAATGGCAAGGTGAACGGCGCCAACCACAAGCGCAAGCGTCGCGAGTACCAAGGTTCGGACTCAGATGAAGCAGACGACGCCTCACGTCCAGAAAAGGTACGGTCTTTTGAGCGAGCAACGTTTTGGATGACGGCTCATGACGCCCCTGCAGGTCAAAGTGGTCCGCGTTGGTGGCCATCTGAACGTATGTGCTTTTCACTTGAGGATGGATTCCAGCTTATCAACATTTGTTGTTTAGGAACTTGCCTTTGTCCGCGTCAACTACGACAGGTTTTACTTCAAACTCCGGAGCGAGGTGAGCGCCGCCACGCTTTGTTTCGCCGGCAGAGACTCATGCCTTTGTTCAAACAGCTCATAGAGAAGGCGACACTCGACAAGTTCGGGAAAGCTGCTCAACTCGTCATGCGGGCGTGCCTCGGCATTTTGGAGAACGAAATCGCTTCGGACGCTTCGTTGCTCAGGTTGGACGCAGAGTTCTCTCGTATGTATTTGCTTGTCAAAGGGGTGATCAGCGACTGAAGGTACTATGCAGGCCATTTGCGGGCCGAAAACATTTTGGAGGAACTGGCGCAAGTTTACCAGGCGGAACAACTGCGCGAAGAAGGCCTTTCCCCAGACGAGCGCACGCTTCCACCTCGCAGCACCTCTCTTTCTGCCTTTCTCCGCGGCAAATTCGTACCGACAGCCCGCATCCCAGCTGTCAGCGAAAGCGGCGGCGAATGGCAGGCGTCCAAACAGAATACTCTTTATCTGGTCCGCGAGATCTGTGATCGCATGGCCTATGCGACCGACGCTGTGGAGGATGACGAGACGATGGAGGCCGAAGAAGCTGGAGCTGCGCCGTCGAAAGCGCCCAGGCCGAAACCGAAAAAGCGCGACAACGACCCGTGGCTGGAACGAGTCGATAGAGGAGGGCGCACTGTGGGAAGCACCAACGGAGAATGGCGCCTCAACTTTCACGTCCTCCATGGCAGCCTGCAAAGATCTCTCATCCACGCCGTGGCGGCTTGCAAGTTTGGCCGGGAAGCGGTTCGCGTGATGCGCATCTTGGACAGCTACGGCAGACTGGACGAAAAGCATGTGGGTGTTGGAGTTGGCGCTTCCTTGTGCATGGTGCTGATGGCGCTCCTCCAGATCCACAAGATTGCGATGATCATGCCGAAGGAGGCGCGGAAACTGCTCGACTCGCTCTTGGAGGCCGCCTACATCCAGACCCAAGAGGTCCCTCGCACGGCCGACCGAATGCCTTCGCGATGCTTCTACCTCTGGTACGTCGACTGGACGAAAACTCTGCAAAGCGTCAAGTCCGCCGTCTACCAAGAGCTGGGCAACCTCTATACGCGCCGCGCCGCCGAGCTCGAGAAACACGCCATCGTTCGCACCAAGAGTCAGCGGGAGGACGTCAAGGCGAACAAGGACCTGATGGACAAGACGGAGTGGAACGAGTTGGGCTGGGCTGACACCAAGCTGCTTTACCTTCGAACGGCCGAGCTGCGTTCCAACCAGGACCTCTTCATCCTCAGCTTGCCGCAGTCACGCCGCGACGAGATCTTGATGGTTTGATATGCTTGATTAGCTACACGCGGGGTCTAAGTTACATGGGTGATGGATGGTGGGCGATGAAATGAACAACATGGCCCCAAGACGGAACGAAACCGAAGGATATAGAAAACAAATGCAGCGAAATGCAGCGATGCGTCAGCCAAGAATGCTCTTCTTCAAGCCTGCGTGAGCATGGGGCCGAGCATGAGCGCAAATTAAAAGCCATGAAAGGTGGAAGCACTCGCCCTCGAGCCATCGATGATACAGCAGCTCCGCAATGGGGCCTCTCTGATTCTCCTCTCTCTTGTGTGTAGTCTTGCGTCGGACAGCGGTTGTAGCGTCGTCGGACACGTCGCCGTCTTCGCTTTCGATCAACTCGCCGCTTCCGGAAGACCACGCCAGCTCGTTTGTCGCGGCTGGCTTGATAGTAGAGGGGCGTAGCAGTCCTTTGGAGAACAAAGCGTGCGACTTGGACAGCTGGCGGCGTACGGAGGAGTTTCTGGACAGTCGTTAAGCGCGGACCCAGCCGCTGCGATCGCGAACAAAATGCTCACTCGTTGATTGCTACCAAGGCATCCACCATGGTGTCATAGGCCAGCTCGGGGTTTGACTCGGCCAGGCTTGCAAAGCCATTGGAGATCATGCTGAGAGCTTCCACCTGGCTGGGTGACAGGTTTTGATGCTTGTTGCCCTGTAGCGGAAGTGAGTGAGGGGACATTCAGAACTTTCAAGGCCAACAGCTTACGGCCTTCTCCAGCACTGGCATCCAGACGTCTTGCACCATGGCAGTCCCTATGGCGGCCTTCTCGGACTTGGCCTGCCGCTTAAGCTTGACGTCGTCCTCGCTGGATTGCTTGGACAAGGTGGCGATCATTTCTGTGCTGGCACGGTTGGAGCCCAGGCTATCGAAGCGCTTCACAGGGCGGATCGTGTCGTGCCCAGTACCGACATCCGCAGGGCCGAGAACAGTACCGTTGATGTCGTGGCGGGCCGCGTAGCTGGTCCTCCTGGTCTGGCTACTGAGGCGTTTTCTTGAAATGCTGTCAGCGCTGCTCGAAGGCCGGACTGTACTCTTGCCAATGGGGAGTCCGACCGGCACCAGCTCTGGAGAAGTCGGCGCCGTGCTGGCGTCTGTGAGGGAAGCGGGGGAGGAGTCGGGTTGGATCGAAAGCGACGCCAGCTCGGCATCGTTTGGCCGCGGCATCATCCTGGAGCCTCGAGCCGCCAACAAAGCTTGAACATCCGCATCATCCTCGTCGTCATCCTCCTCTTCGACGTCTGATGGAGGCCCTTCTCGGTACGTATCAAACGCCCAGGTGCTGACCATGGTGTTGTTCACCAGCGTGCCGTTGATGTCCACAGTGTTCAAAGGTTTGGCGGTCCCGTTGGCTGCCTTCTTGGCCGCCGCTCCACCCGCACCTCCCTTGGACCGCCACGTCAGGTATCTCTCGGTCAGCTCGATCAGAGAGCCTGTCTTCCGTGCATACTTGACAAAGCGGTGGCCAAGCAGCTCTTGCGCGGTCGGCCGCTCCTTAGGGTCTTTGGTAAGGCACAGGCTGATGAAGTCCTTGAAGGCGTGGCTGAAGTTGCCCTCCAACGTCGGGGGCTTGGCTTTTGGAATGAGGAACAGGACGCGCATGGGGTGGTATTCGGCAAGAGGCGGCTCGCCTTTGGCCATTTCGATGGCAGTGATGCCAAGCGACCAAAGGTCGGCCTTCACATCGTAGCCGGCCTGCCGGATGACCTCGGGCGCCATCCAGAACGGAGTGCCTTTTTATAATTGTTCAGCATGAGGCTCTTAGGGAGGGCTAAAGGGGGGCTCACCGACGAAAGTGTTGCGCCTCGACTTGTTGTGCGAGAGCTGGGCTGCCACGCCAAAGTCAGCGAGTTTGACCTTGCCGGACGCCGTGAGCAGCACGTTGGCGGCCTTGATATCTCTGTGTATCTTGCCCTGTTCGCGGTGGAGGTAGTCCAGACCCATGAGCAGCTCGTGGCAGATGATGGCAATGTGCGCTTCGGAAAAGGGGCCGGGCTTGAGCAGGTCGAGGCATGAGCCGCCGGCCAAGTATTCCATCACTGCGTTGCCCAATATGCATGAGCTTCAGAGGCCACCCTCGCCGAAAGGACGGCTGGGACGCACCAATCCACAACTTGTGCCGCACGACAAAGGAGGTGTAGTACCGGGTGACGAAGGGCGAGTCGCATTGGGCCAGGTGCGAAATCTCCTGCTGGATCTCGGTGATGTCGTCGTCCGAATCCTCGAGGTCTATCTGCTTGATGGCGACCGGCAGCTTGGACGGGTTGTGGATCCTGGCTCTCTGCGTCAATAGCTAGTCTTCAAGATCGAAGGAGCCTAGCCTACGCCTTGTACACGACACCAAAAGAGCCTGTACCCAGTCTGTGGGCCATAGCCACTCATTTAGCCAGGAGCCCGGGGCAAGCGAGCGAAAGGGGTAGGCAAGACGCACTTTTCCAAGAGGGTATACGCGGACGCTGCTCTTGAGCTGTCTGTCGACGCATCTGAGAGCATGCTGGTAGCGGCCAGGTCCAGCGACGAGGAGCTGCCATTGAGCGCGCCGTAGAGAGCGGTGTGGGTGGCTTCCTCTTCTGGATCGGCTCGCACTGGGGTTGGAGGCGGCACGCCCGAGGAGCGCCTCTTCAGCAGCTTGGGGGTTGGCTGGGTAGCCTTGAGTACAGCCATGGCCAAAGTCAGCACATGGAGGTCGAATCGAGCGAGGCAAAGACGAAGGCAGAGACAAGCCCACCATGTTCTCCGAAGTGGCCCCTATCTCCTTGATGGCGCACAGGATCCTACAAAGACTGGAATGGCCAGTGCCCTTGTAGTCCGTCCTGCCAGATCAGGGAGGGCTCGGCGCTGCGTGGATGAGAAGAATCGTCGCTGAGGGAAGAGGGAGATTCAAAGTAAACAAAGTTGGGAGCGCCAAAGGGCATCTAAAACTGTGGTCTATACAGTGTCTATGGAGAGCTCACGACTCTAATAGGGTTTTGCCTGCCTCCCAGTTCACCCACACCCCAAAAGCGTTGGCGATTCCTACAAGGGATCAGGGGTCAGAAAGGATTGATCAACCAGTGGCGTTCTCACCTCCGGCGTGCTCCACCTTGATGCTCGTCTCCAGCAACGGGCCCAAAGGAGGATCTTGATATATCGACGGAAGGAGATGCGCCACGCTGGTGGACGTGAGCAACATAAATTTGCTGTCTGCGTGGAGGAGCTCCCTGAGCGTGTCGGCCACCTTTTCGTTCGTATCTTGGTTCAAGAATGGTGGGTCCACTACAGCGATGTCTATAGAGTGTAGGAGGTGAGCTGGCAGCTTCTTGGGCTCGTGGAGGTTGTAGTGGACGAAAGACGGGCCAAACATTTGGAAGCGATCGTCGTATTCGAAACAGTACGCGGTATCGAGGTGCCGGTGGTGCTGGAAAGCCACGTATGCAGTAGGTGAGCACAGAAAAGCGATCCTCGTCGACGCAGAGCAGAGCTTGTGTAGAGCAGCCGCCAACTTGTCCGCAAAGCTTCGGCTGTACCAAAACTGCCGACGTCCCTCAGCCTATGAATGCAGCAGTTTGTGAAGCTTCAACTCACCTGGCTAAGCTGCCAGTCTTCGCCAAAGAGCTCGCGAAATTTGTCGACATCCATATCCGCTTCGCCATGCTCGCCGGACTGCAAACGTTGATATTCCTCGTCTTTGGCCGCTTTGTCCGAAAGGAACGCATTAAGAATGGCCAGGGTGTCTGCTGGTAGCTCCAGGCCAGGGGATTCAGAGCGCTCTCTGGCCTGCAAGATTTTTAGATGCAGGCCTTGCGCGCCCTTAAAGCAGATTTCAAAGCTCACGTCGGCCATTTTTTCAAGCACTTTCAGTCAAAAGATAGACCTTCAAACAAACGCCAAGAAAGACTTCGGCGCAGGTGGCCGGGACCAGAAGAGGGCGGTTGTTTTCGTCGCTCGGTGCCAGCTCAGTCGGAGCGCGGGCCACTGGTTGCTCGCGCTCGTCCATGACTATTTTCTCAGTGAATCAAAGACTCGGCGCGAAAACGTGTGGAGTCCCAAACTCCGAGGGCCGCCACCAGCTTCATCAACCGCGACTTCATTTATTGCCACTTCCCCTTTGTTGCTGGCGCTGGAAGCGCCAATGCCCACTCCAAGGTCTCCCAGCCGGATAAATCGATCCCAAGATGATTAGTGTGGTGTCGTCTTGCTAGCGCTGGCGTGGGGCTTTTAGAACAGCGCATATGCAAGGCCCTCCGGCGGGGCGCATTCACTTGCGTCTTGGCCGCTTCTTGACCGGCGTCTGGAGCTTCTGCGGTTGACGATTACTGTTTGTTGGCTCTCAGTCCTTATTCTGGTTGCGTCGATTCAACCAAGACCACCAAGCGAAGACGCCAACTCCACATACGCCACGTCTTGCCACTGCAGCCAAAAATGCCTCTGAAAGCGTTCTACAAGGACGAGGATTTGACTGCAGCATGGCTCAGCGAAGCGTTGCACTCTCCTGTGTCGGATCTAAGCGTCAAAACTGTCGGCGTGGGCGAGAGCAGCAAGACGCTTCGAGCCAGCTTCAAGACGGGCAGCGAGAAGCGGTCGGTCATCGTCAAGGTTGCTTCGGACAAGGAACAGTCCCGCCAGCATGGCATCAAAGGCGGGTCATATGAGCGCGAGGTTCAGTTCTACGAGAAGATTGGCACCGAGTTCGCCGCTGTCCCCAAATGCTACAAGACCGTCCTCGACAGCGACGGCCTGTTTGCTATCGTCATGGAGGACTTTCCTGGCTGCACCCAGGTGGACAACTTTGATGCCATAGACGTCGAGCGGGCCAAGCAGTCGCTGTCCGCCCTGGCAACTGTTCAAGGCCCGTACGTCGGCTCCTGGATGTGGGCCGGCCAACAAAAGTGGCTTTCAGTCCCGAACCACTATAACGCGACCTTCTTCCGCGGGGTTCTGCCCGCCTTTTATCGCAAGTTCAAGGACCGTCTGTCGGCGGACCAGATCAAGCTGTTCGACTGGTTCTACGAGAATGGCGTGGCTTGGGAAAAGGCTGTTATTCCTCGTAGGTCTAGCTCTTCCCGAAGTTTAGTTATGATGCTGACGTTCAAACAGCTCTCGGCATCTGCCACTCGGACTTTCGCCTAGAGTGAGCTTTGTCGCCGGTGGCGTAACGAATTGTCTTCTCTGACCAGGCTCTTATCCAGCAACATCTTGTTTACCGACCAAGGTGTTAAGATCATCGACTGGGCCACTGTCCAATGGGGACCTGCAATGCGCGACGTGGCCTACTTCTTTGGCACCAGCCTCAAAACAGACGTCCGTCGCAAACACGGCAAAGAGCTGTTCGACCATTACCTGGCCGAGCTGAAGAACAACTCAGAGATCGCGATTTCAAGGGAGACGGCCTGGAGGGCATTCTGTGGCCAAACCTTCTATGCGATATGCCTGCTGTGCGGAGCAATGGGCGGCTTGGAGGTGTCACAACGAGGGTGGGCCACGTCCTTCAATTTTGTTTGCGGGCTTCCTGATACATATTCCAGGGGCGACGTTGGCATTTCGATCCTCATTGACGTGGCGCAGCTATGCCTTGATGTGGACGCCATCAAGATCTGCGAGGAAGACATCGAAAGGGCAACGAAGCCTCTCGTCCCAGTCCCCGAGGACGACTGGCTGCACCCAATTGCAGACGGAGAAAACTTCAACGAGTCGTATTACTACGACGTGCATGCACCAGACGCCTCGGCCACCATCTATTGTCGCTACGGCCGCCTGCCAAATCAGAATCGGAGCGCCTTCTTCGCTGTGGTTCGTTGTTTCACTGCGGTCTTGCATTGAAGGAGTTCTATTTCACAAAGGTCTCGACAGATCATGAGGGAGGGAGAGCCGCTCTACTCCATCGACTTCATGGCCCCGCTACCCAAGCCTGTAGACGGCGACCGCATCCAAGAGTTCAAGCACGACAAGTGCTGGTTCAAGCAGACTATCATCGAGCCGCTGAGCAAGGTCCGCCTCCAGCTCAAGGGCACGGCAGCCGTGTACGAAAATCGCACGAGCCCGCTGCACGGCTTTCCGACAGACGGCGAGATCGAGATCGAATTCGATGTCCTGTTTGACCACAAAGGCCACGTCCCTAACACTTGGCGCATCACTCCGCGATGGGAATGTCCTATCAATGCCAAAGGTACATACAAGATTGGAAAGAAGCAGTACTCCATCGCCGGACCGGGACAACGTGACCACAGCTGGGGAATGAGAGACTGTATGTTCCTACTTAACGCAGTTTAGCATCAACTGAGACCATGCGCTGCGCCACACAGGGTTCAGCGTCAATTGCTTTGTTTGTTCCTCTGTCCTTGCCTCGCCGCCCTTGTCAACACTGACACAATCATTCCAGTGGAGTAACTTGCACTTCAACGATGGAACACGCATCCAGTGTATGACTGAGTATGAAAACAACTCGTTTGGCGCCGGTTACGTTCAAAAGAACGGCGTGAGCGACAACCCATGTGCCTCCTCTCGTTCATAAAACTGAAGTTTCGCGAACAGTCGATTCAAGAACAAGAAAGCTGCTTTACGGACACGAAGTGGGACCTAACAGGCAACTTCCTCAGCGAGACCATCACCTTCAACCCAGGCAATCTGGTCATTCACGCCACTCCCACAGTAGGTTGCTCGGATCGCTCCCGGGAACTTTGGATGCTGAATGCCTGCACAGGCTCAATCGGGTCACCGATTCACTGGTCCTGAAGGTCGCGAGACCATCTATCCTCGAATTCTGTGCGCCCTGCAAACCGACGACGGTCGAACCGGGTAGGTGCTTTAATCGACCGTCCCCTGCTTTCATTGATCTTGGGCGTAGGGTGGGAATGTTGGAGTACTTCTACGTCCGCAACCGAGGGCCCAACGTAAAGCAGCCGGTCAGGCTGCCTCGGCCTGCGCGTAGTGCGAAACTGTGAAGACACCTGCCAGCCTGGCTCGCTCGCCGAATTACCAACACTGTACAATCTGTCCGACATTTCAAAGGTAGAAGAGGCGTGCGTGAGGAGGGGGAGACGAGGAAAAAACCTCAACTCAAAGCGAAATGAAACCCATAAAGCGAATGCTCCACCGGCTACATGATTACTGCTGCGTAGTGCCCTTGTTCCATGACAAGTACTGCATGTCGCCCAACTTCCTCGGCTTGATGAGATGGCGAAGTGTAAGAGCGAGGCCGATGAGAACAGAAAGACCGGCGACAACGATGTAGGCGATGCCCAGGAACGGGTTGCGCCCTCCGACCCAGGAGACAGTGCTGAACACGACCGACTTGGTGCCAGAGTAGTTAAGCACGGCAAAGTCTGCAAAAAGATCTCGCCGTCAGCTGGCTGTATCAGCAACTGGCTGAGAACCAACTCACTGAGGAAGATGTCCATAGTGTACGTGCCCCGGATCATTGGTTCATCGGGGCTTCTCTGCCAGAGCTTGCGGAAAGTGGGCAGGCCGGCTGTCCGCATCCAGACCTGGAAGTGCTCGTCGACATGCAAGTTCGGCAGATTCGTCGCGTTGTAGCCATTGGGATAGCGTTTTTCCCAGAATGGCGGTGGGATGATCTGGTCTAGGTTGTACGAGGTCGGCTGGTATTTGGCCGACTCGCCGGACCAGACGATGCCGTTCTCGGTCCACTGGTTGGTCGCCGGCTCGGCAGAGGCGGGCGGGTTCACCAGGGTGGGCGCGGTATAAGAGTCTAAGTATCATTCTCAGTAATCGAGCACATTGAGGTCGAAGGGAAGGAACAACATACCGTTGAAGACCGAATTGGCGATCAAGCCACACGGATAGTAGATCTTGCGGTCCGAGTTGACGTCGAGCGGCTTGCAGTCTCCTCCCTGGATATCACCATAGCTCTGCGCCTTGCCCTTGAGCTGGTTGGTGTCCAAGCTCTTGACGTAGCGGCGGTGGTTTTGGTAAAAGTTGGTCAGCTTGTAGTACATGAAGACGGGCGCGCCCATGTCTTGCGGCACCTCGAAGGTGAGGCGGCAGACGTGGGCGATGCTGACGTTCTGCTCTGCCGGGTTGTCGATGTACTGCCAAGTCGGCGGGTTGACAGAGCCAGAGCCGAAGCCGTGGTACGAGTACGCGCTCGAGGGCAGGTTGGCGGCCTGCGCGACGGCCCCGCTCCTCTCGCATTGAGTGTAGTCTATCGTGAACTCCTTGACCTGGTCCGAGCCCCAAAGCAGGCTGCAGCCGGAGCGCTTTAGTTTGCTGACCTCGGACATGCAGGGGCTCGGGCTGCGCGGGACTTACAGGCCGCCAATGGGCGCGAACAGGATGCCAATGACAAAGAAGGTGGGCAAGACGGTCTTGGGGGAGAGGACCGGCTGCCAGGCCTTGAGCCGCTGCTGCCTGAAAGAGGTGTTGGCCGGCCGCCGCAGGAATTTCTCCAGCCTGGTCCCATCCTGCTCTTCTGCATGCGGTTGCTTGTCCGCGCCCTTGTTCTTTCGCTTGAACATGGTGGATAGAGGTGGTCGGGAGGGGGTTGAGGTCGGGGATGGAGACGCCGGAGAAGAGGAGGGCGCTGCTCGAGGCGTTTCACCTGTCGAAGCAGGATGCAAGGGCCGCCGCTACTTGGCAGCACAGTCGGACTGCTGGAGGCGAGGGCCGTCGACCAAGGGCTGGAGCGAGAGTTGCCGAGGCGCGTGGTTGGCTCTGGTCAAGATTCGTTGCCTCGAAGGCACGATGTCGGTCTTCGCTTCTGGCATCAGTGCTGGCTCTCTTCGTGCCTTGTCTGCCTTGCTGCGATCATATAGCCATGACTGAATCCCTAAATGCCTTCACGAGCACGAATGATGGTGTCGAGTCTGTCCGGCGTTCGACGCCCTCTGTCTTGGCACTCGTTCTGGGACTCTTTCTCTGACTCAATGCACAAACCATTGACAGAAGAAGTTCGTAGTATGGTGTATGTATCGCGTTTGAGGGACCCGTACACCGACGAACGACGGACTCCTCTCCCTCAATGAAGAACAAAAGGAGATTTCGGTGTCGCCTCTCGCCTTGCAGGTTGACCTTGCACTCGAAACCTGCCTAAAACACATATAAGGAGCTAGCTGGCACCACCATGAACTTCCGGCTTGCTCTCGGCATGCTTCTCTTCGTGGCGTCAGGCAGAGCGCAAGTCGCGGGCGAAGACGTCGACGCGAGTTTTCTAACCCAATCCTTCTCTATCACTCATCACTGACTCTCCATCTAGCCCAATGCGCCTACGCCGCCGAGTGAGCGTTGTCGAAGTCCGAAATGCCCTCGCAGAATCACTGAACGCATTCTCGAGAATCAGGTTGCGCAGGAAAATGCACGGCTAATTACCCTCACTGGAACGCCAGCGAGAAGTGCAAGCATTTTGATCAGTTTGGGTTGCTAGGCTGCGTTCAGGTAAGGCTTTCAACAGATCTCCTGCCGTCCAGCGCTCAGAGGGCTCAAGGGAACAGACGAACTGCGCTTCGGATTCCGCGGGAATGAACTGGCTGGCCCAAGTCTGCCCAGCGTTCTATTCTCCTGGATGTACACCCGGCAACCCTTGCTCTGGGTTGACCGTCGCTACTGGGCTAACGCTCGCCACGGGCAACCCGACAACGAACTCCAGCACCGCCCTCGCCACCTCCACCTCCATCCTTTCCCTGCCATCGACGACGGACTCACCTCCTCAATCCTCTGATTCTTCGAGCAAGCCAGATGAGCAGCCCGAGTCTAGCGACGACAGTTCACTTTCCTCCTCCTCGTCTGCTTCCTCCAAGGCGACCGACCCTTCCCGTACCGCCTCTTCCTCCGGCGCCTATCAGATCTCCCCACTGTCGTTGATACTACTTGTGTTGTGCAGCACTTTGATCGTGTTCCCTTCGCCTTATTAGGCAACTTCACGTGACCAAACCTTTTTGCCCTTCCCGACCTTTTTGTTGTCCTCTTGCCGGATTTTAGCTTTCATGTAGATCGTTTCGTCATGTATAACTGCTTCTGCCTGTCTTGCTCTCCAAGGCAGCGCATCCGCCCATACCAGAAAGTCGCCGAATGCAGCCGGCATGCAAGGAGCCGGGCTTATGTTTACAAGGGCGAAGATCGTTCGACGGCGCGGGCCTTTGCCAAAATCGGCTTCGTTTGCTCTTGAACACCTTCGATTCGGCTCCTAGCGTCGTGTCTTGCCCTCTGTGACCAATTTTATTGCACCTTGCGTTCGGTCGTAAGGTCTGTCCACCAAGTTGAGCCCAGATAACGACTCTGCGCGCCCGGAGGCTCGTCACTGCCTTCGTGGTCGCACTTGTTTTCTTTCTTGAGACACGACTTTGGACTTGGAGCGCGATAGCATTTCGCCATGTCGGACTCGTATGGCGGGGCTGATCCAAGCTCAGGCTGCCTGGAGGCTGTTGGGATTAGCAAGATCTTTCTCCAAGAATACGTGAGTGCTCCCCAACTGGCCCAAAGTCACTCCCCCCATTGCTCACGCGACCACTAGCTTCTTGGGTCAGCGTTCGCGCTGATGCTGGATTCTGGAACCCTGGTGGGCTGCGTGCAGTATTTGCTGCGCTGCAAGTAAGTCCCGCTGCTCGCGCCCCGCCGGAGAGGTTTGGCTCAACGCTCATTGGATTCAGGGATGACCGGAGAGCCTTCCAATTCACGGTGTCTCTCCTCACCCTGCTCACCCTGCTGCACGCCATCGCCGTCTTGATTGATGCCGAGTATTCCTTCGCGAGGTGCGGGCGATTCATTTGTCTTTTCCGACCATCCTAACTGATAGAGTACCCTATCCAGTGGTTTCGGCAACCTAGCGAGAGCGACGGGAGTTGGCCCTTTCTACTCACTGTACGCCTCACTGTGTGGTGTAACCGGGCTCGTGGTTCAAAGTGGGTCCAACTCAATGTTCGAGCAAATGATCTGCTCATAAAGATTGCGACAGCCTTCTATGCATGGCGATGTGTAGGGGAGATGCTTTTTAACCATTTGACGTGCTGACAGCTCTTGTCGGCAGTACATCATCCTGAACAAGAAATGGGTCGTGTTCGCGATAATGCCTTTTGCACTGTGGTCCTGTGGTTCGTTCATGTGGATCTGGATCTCGGTGGCCAACGCGAGCGACTCCGAGTGGTTCAGTCTGTATTACTGGCGCAGCAGCTTTGGATATGCAAGTCTACTTCATCTCTTCGCTCTGTCTCCCTTCTAATAAGTATTCACAGATTGCAAGCGTCACAGCAGACGGCCTTTGCACTGGCTTCTTGGTCTGGGGCATCATCAAGGCCATGAAGCATAGCGAATCCACCACCGGGCCCAAGTCGACCGCTTTTCAAGTCTTCAAGAAGCTCTTGGGCCTCGCCATCTCTACAAATGCTGTGGTGACCGCCCTCAACGTCACTTCGTTTGCCTGCTGGATGACGGACTCCGGCATGTGACGTCTCTTTCTTAATGGTTCTTAACTAATTACGACTCTATCAGGCGGCGATATCATTCTGCTCCCCTGTATACCGAGCATGTACGTCTGTACGGTTCTGGTCTGGTTGGACGCAAGGAGATCCTCTTCGTCGAAGTCGACTCCCGCCACCTCGCTCACCACCTACCGCTCGGACCGGTCGGAGAAGCCGTTCCCTCGGCGTGCGGCAAGTGGCTCCGGGGTCTTCGTCAGCCGCGATTTGGAAACCGTTTCAGAGAGGAGCGAAAAGGGCTTGGCCGACAGCCCTCGATGTCCCCAGATCATCGTGGAAGTGGCTTCGCCGCCAAGGGGCTTGGGTTTGTGAACGGATGCATCAAATAGACACCCAACGATAGACGACACTTTTGTATAATACTTGCACTTGCATCGGACCAGAGGGAGTTTGCCGGGTTTTCATGCGCCAGCAAGCAAAGTTTGATCTTCTTCGTCGACGACAAGCAAGCCACGAAAGCCACTGCTGGGCTCTGAGATCAATGGCAATGCATATTGAACATGTTGCTACTGTTGGGGGCCACGAAGACAAGATCTGGTCGCTGGCATGGCACCCAACGCAGCCAGTTTTGGCATCATGCTCGGGTGACAAAAGTGTCCGCCTCTCGGTCTTCAAGCTGAACAATTCCAACTCTATCTCTTTCACAACTTCAAACGCCACGGCTTTGCCCACCACACACACCAGAACAGTCCGATCTGTCGCCTGGAACCCAAAATTTGGCGTGCTGGCGTCAGCTTCATTCGACTCCACTGTTGGCATCTGGGATTCGATCTCAGAGCAAGGCATCGACGACGGCGAGCCTGTGCAGGCCGCGCTGGACCTAGAAAGCTGGGAATGTGTGTCGAGCTTGGAAGGGCACGAGTCGGAAGTGAAGGCAGTAGCCTGGAATTGGGATGGTCGGCTGCTCGCCACATGCGGAAGGGACAAGAGCGTGTGGATTTGGGAGTTCGACCTTGACAGCGGCGAGTTTGAGTGCCTGGCCGTCTTGATGGATCACGCCCAGGATGTAAAGTCCGTCGCATGGCACCCCAAAGAAGGTGAGGGCTTTCTCTCCTTTATGAAAGACTTCTCCGACGTTCTCTTATTCTTAAACCAGACATCCTCGCAAGTTGCAGCTACGATGACACGATCAAGATTTATCAAGCGGACGTCTCAACGGACGACTGGTCTTGCACGCACACCTTGCCCCCGCCCACAGCGCACCGACACTACTCTGGATTGCCTTCAGATATGATAGAAGAGCCAGACCACATCCCTTTCGCCAAGACTGGTCATAGTTCGACGGTTTGGGCGGTCGCATTCTCGCCTTGTGGTCGCTTTTTGTCCTCCTGCTCCGACGACACGACAATTCGGATATGGCGGCGCGTCATGCTTCCAACTGAAGAGCTACCTGACCGGGCTACAGTGTATAGAATTGGCGCCGCGGACAAAGAACGATGGGACTGCGTTCTGCTCATTTCTGGCCAGTTCGAGCGGACGATTTACTCTCTGGATTGGACCGACCACGTTGATCTGGATAGCGTAAAAGATGCAGAGACGGAGTCGCTTGGGTGCATCGTGGCAGCTGGGTCCGAGGGAAGATTGGTGGCGCTGCACTTGGTGAGACCGCTCTTTGGGAAGCTCCGCAGGATGTGGGGCTGAGATCTTATCGGCAGACCCTTAAAAACGACGACCAGTTCAGCTTCGCAACGCTGGCAGACTACGACTCGGCCCACGGCATCAGCGACATCAATGCGGTCAAGTGGTGCACATCCAAGCCAGAGCTCCCTGCTTCTTCTGATCAAGAAGAGGACGAAGAAGACAACTCTGGCCGCCAATCTGCGTGGGCACAGCGGTGGGCAGCAGCTACCAAGGGTTTGCTGGCATCCGCAGGGGACGACGGCTTGATACAAGTCTGGAAGCTCCAGTAGTTGCGACTTGGGACTGGCGTGCTTCTTCTCCATCCCCCGTATCATGTGCATAGGAGCATGGCGACTATACAAAGCGATTTGAGTCAGCGCGCGCAGCCGCACTGGCAAATAAACATTTTGTTGGAGTCAAACGATCGCTCATTTCTTTCAGAACGACGCCTGCCTCTCAGCCCGCCAAGCGAACACTTAGAATCATCCCACCACCCTTCAGCCGAAGATGTCCAAGCCTGTTAATTGGGACTGGACCTCGCTAATCAGAGCCAACATCCTCAAACTCCAGCCTTACAGATGCGCCCGAGACGATTATGACTCTGGGATCTTGTTGGATGCAAACGAGAACGCACTCGGCCACTCAATCGTAGCAAATGGGACCGACCTAGGCTTCGACTTGGAAGAGCTATCGTTAAACAGGTATCCCGACCCTGCTCAGATGGAAATCAAGGCCAGGTTGGCGGCACTACGGGGCTTCAACGCAGGGGCAGAAGGCGTCTTCTTGGGCGTCGGGTCGGACGAAGTCATCGACTTGCTAATGCGCATCACTTGCAGCCCTGCCAAAGATTCGATAATGAGTCAGTCGTTTCGTTTTGCTTGTGCCGCGTCGTGAGAACCTACCTCATTTGCTACCGCCCAACAGTCTCTCCGCCCACCTATGGCATGTATTCGGTTTGCGCTGCGATCAACGACGTGAGCATTGTCAAGGTGCCGCTGCGGGTCGAAGATGGGAGCTTCCAACCACAAATCGAAGAGGTTCGTCTGCTTGCGCACTTCTATTCTCGTATAGATTCAGTGCTGACCACGAGAAAATGTTGTACAGATGGTCCAGCAGCTCTCGACTCTGCAGCCTTCTCCAAAACTGGTCTTCTTGACTTCGCCCGGCAACCCGACTTCTGCAGTGATTCCTCCTGAAACCCTAAAGCCCTTGCTAGACCACCCAACGTGGCGAGGTTTGCTGGTCGTTGATGAAGGTAAGATATTTGGAGCGAATTGTCGAGCACAGGCACAGTCGCTTATCATCACCTTTTGGCGCCAGCCTATATCGACTTTGCTGACCCAGATGGATCCGCCAAGCTCAGCGCAATCAACCTGTGCGTACAACATATACGGATCATTGAATGCGCTGAACTGCTAGCGAACGTGTCCCCAGGTTGAACGAAGGCTATCAAAACTTGATCGTCATGCAGACGCTGTCCAAAGGCTTTGGCTTGGCCGGCATCCGGCAAGTCCATATCCCTGCCAGACGTCTGTGCGTAGAAGCTCATAGTCAGGCACAGTTTGGGCATGTCATTCTCCTCGCCGGCGCTGGCGCAGTTTCTGGCGAACACCAAGGCGCCTTACAACATCTCCACACCGACAGCAACGCTCGCGTTGCAGGCACTATCTGACAAGGTCGGTACATAAAGCGACGTATATCCCTCGGCGGAGACTGAGAGCTTGTTGTGAATCAGTCGCTCGCCACCTACAAGCAGAAGATTCAGACCACGCTTGAAAATCGCACATTCTTGATCTCAGCCCTCCAGTCGAAAGCTCTTAAAGCGGTCGGCGCAGGCCCTCTGGTGGGAGGCCGAGACGCCAACTTTGTCATGGTCCAGATCCTCGACAAGGAAGGAGGCAAACCCGACAACGTGCGCTCTGAAAAGCTTTACAAGACGTTGGCCGAGTCAAAAGGCGTCGTCGTACGGTTTCGAGGCAAGGAATTGGGATGTGAGGCTTGCTTGCGAGTCACTGTGGGTACACGCCAGGAGTGCGAGACGGTGGTAGAGCGCATGGAGCAGACCTTGAAGCAGCTATAGACTTTTCTTGCATGGGTATTGGATTTCACTACCACGATATAAGGAACAGAACAAAGGTATCGACGACACACGCCAGAGGTATGCCAACAACCACCGACAACACAGCAATGAGAGGTCACCATCAACTCTTGATGAATCCTCGAATGGTCACAATCGGCTCCAGCACCACCTTCGGCAAGGTGGTCTCCTGCCCCTCTTCATCCTCCTCGCCGCCATCCGTGAGCATGCTGCCCTCTCTCAAAACGCTGGACTGTCCCGATGGCCAGCCGTCCCGAGTCTTGTTGGCCGCTTTGTTCAAGCTGTAAGATGAGCCGAACTGGTCAATCGGTGTCGAGGCGAACTCGTCAATCTCGCGGATATCTTGCCCGGCCCTGGCGATGGCGTTCAAGGATTCGGCTTCGAAGTTGATGTCGAAGATGTCGATAATGTAGCGCCGAACAGGTAGCCTGAAGTGAATGGAGTCGAGCATGTGCAAGATGCGGTATTGGACGCCCGAGTCGTAGAAGAGGGCAGGTTGTTTTTGCTTCATCTTGGCCAGTGTGCGCGAGGCGGCATTGGCGAGCAGATGGTTGGCCAGGTTTTGGACCGCCGTCAGCAGATGCCGCTCCGCCGAGGCAGCGGGCTTGGCCAGCCAAGGTGAAATGTCGGCGTCTTCGTGCTTGATGGCGGGATTCTGTTGCTCCGGCCTTTCAGCACTTCGTGACGCGGAGAGCAAGAAAGCGAAGTGCTTACCCAAAAGAGCCGACTTAAATCAGACGGCACGCAAAAGCCTGTGGGCAAGCCAAGAGGCGTGCAGGACACCACCCAGCCCAGCTCTTGCAGGATCTCCATGCCTGCGACTGTGCTGCCAATCAAGCCCAAAACGTAGAAGCACGTTCTGTCAGCATGCGATATTGAGTTACTACGCGGTAGACTTAATAATGGGACAGCAACCAACCCTCTGACAGAAAAGCATAAAGAGTCCTCTGCAATCTCGATGATGTTGGGGATGATGCCTTCGGCTTCAAGGAATGGCAATCCGCCTTCACTTGCTCCAATATTACCCTGAAACAAGATCAGCGTTCAGTCGCGGTCGAAATGCTGAAGCAAATGACTGACCACCGCCCAAAGGACTGCCTTGAGGCGCTGGATGATTTCCAAGTTTTGGTCTTCCAGGCCGAATTCGCGCACAAAAGCGGCAAAGGACGAAAAATGCTCTGAAGATTCTAGGATGAACTGCCCCTCTTCGGTCTTGACCAGTTCGCCGTAAAAGTGAAAGGGCAAAATGCCGGCGGCCGGGTCCAGTGTTTGAGACGAGCCCTCGGGGATGGAGAAGGCCTTTGATAGCTGGATTTCGATTTGGACGGCGTACGTCTCGTTGCGTTCCTGATCAGAATGTTCTAATTAGCGGCGAGCAGGCAGCGGAACACGCAAAAGGTCATACCGAGAACCACCCTTCCAGGCCTCTCTCGATGAAGCCGATCTCGTCCAGGTAGCGGACGCCCACGCTGCTGCCTAAGAAACGGAACAGAAGGGGTGCGCCGCCATATCCCAGGTGTTCCAGTTCTGGCCGCAGCCGAACCAAGCTTTCCAGCACCCCCTTGGAGCCCTCCTGGCATGCCTGCTCGATGATCTTGACGGCCAGCTCGCGGACTGGCAGCGAAGAGTCATAAATCTGCGTCACCAAAAGCCGCATGATCCACTCTTCGCCGCCCGAAGCAAAGGTCGCAGGTTGAGCGAGCAACGTCTCCAAGAATTGGGTGGCGAGATAGCGGTGCAGAGGGTAGCTGGAGGTGAGCGTCTTCGAAAGAAGGTTGCGTGTGTGCCCCTCGCTGTTCAAACGTCAGATCAGGCGTTTGGCGACAAGAGACATCGACTTACGTCGCATATGAGCAGCTTTTGAGAAAGCCGGTGGCGATGTCTTCGCGGGACTGCAAGTCGGTGAGGTGGTACAGCAAAGTGAAGATCTTGAACCGCTCCAAAATCCTAGACAAAAACCGTCGGACTCAAAAATGCTGCGCGAGAGCGTGGCAACTGCCTACCGGTAGCCTTCGTCGTATTTGGTGAAGGTGCCGAGGAGCTCCAGATAGTCGCCCGTCAACGTGTCTTGCACCCGCTTCTTGCTGAAGAGGACCTCGCCAACCTGGGAGACCGCCGATGGGGCCATCGGGTCCAGGCTAGCCAGCGAGTCGGCGATCTGCTTCAACAGCTTGTCTTCAGTCAAGAACCGGATGCCTTCTGCACTGGACAGCAGGGTGGCGATTAAGGTGGCGCCGAGCTTGGTGTATTTAGCGTTGGCCTGCCATCACTTTAGTCACGCGGACAAGTAGATGAAGCAAAGAACCCACTGGTGTCCGTGGTAGATCGGCATAGCGCCGCTCTAGTGGATGGTAGAAAGCTGCCAGTCGGCGCATGAACTTGGTGCCCCTGATGGCCTCTTCCATCCGGCGTGGGTTGAGCAGGGCCCCTTCCAGCAGGTCCTGGACCACGTCAGTGTTCCAAGAACTTGGCGCAGCCGAATTGGTTGCTCCTGTTGTTTGTAGAACACCAGATTCCAGCAGCTGATTTCGGAAGGAGGCGTCGTCGATTTGGTAGCCGGCTCGCATGCGGGTGTTCTCGACTTGGAGGCGGATGGTGGCGCTCTGGTTGCCTGCGTCCTCTAACGAGTCGGATCGGGAGCGTTTGTCGGCTTGCGGGGCAGAGGCAAGGAGGCGGGTCCGGTTGCGGTTGATGCTTTCGACATTGGCCAAAGCCTGGCTGGCCGAGAGCCGAGCTGCCAGGTCGTCGAAGCTCGCTGCCAAAGTGAACAGTTTGGGAAGGGCTTGGATTTGGGCGTTGTAAAGCTGAGGTAAAACGCGGGATGCGAGTTGAAGAAGCTCGCCGATGAGGAGAGCGGCCCGGCGAGCAAGCTTCGAAGGGCCAGAGTCGGCGATGGACACCAAGCCCTGTTTGAAACCACATGAAGTCATCGCATTATTCAAGAGTGAGCGCAAGACTGACTTCGAGCAAGCCCACGTCGGTAAATACGACGAGCAGGAGACAAAGATAGTGGTCGACGAGGTTGATGCGCTTGTCGGCGCTGCTGCTCCCGTCCCTCATCCCAGCCCCAAACGCAGAACCACTAACACCTTCGGAGCTGCCATTTGCAGCTTGCCGGCGGTACAAGGTGAGCCGCTTGCCCGCTACAAAGGAGGAGAACCAATCGGGCGTGCCGACCCTGAAGATCTCGAAAAAAGTGTCGAGCACAATCTCTTTGACGGCGGACAAAGGAGCTGATAGGGCGCCGACCAAGGAGCGCAAGGCTCGCTGCTTGCCCGCTGCCAGGTAGAGGAAGCCGCTCCAAGAGCGGATCATGAGCGTGATCAGCCTCCCGCTGGATCGCATCTTTTCCTCGGCCAGGTGGGCCTGCTGAGATGATCCAGGCTTGCTGGTGCTGCTATGGCCCGCTGTTTCAGTGATGCCGGCCAAAGCGATTTCGAGATCGACGTCCGGCCTGAGGAAGGCTCGAAGGTGAGGCCGGTCGATGAGGTACATGAAGACGAGAGCGACAGAAGGTGCCAGCTCGTAAGGTCCGTCGGAGAGGGTTTGAAGGAGAACGCGCATGCCGTCTGCGGCAGCGACCAACTCGACATCTCGAACCACTGTGCGTCTCAACTGCAGCTGTAATCCAGATCACTTGGAATGAAGGGTGAGAGAACGCACCTAGTTCAGTCAAAGTTTCCAAGCACACGAACCGCAGCCGGTCCTCGCCGTTCTCTGCGATCGCCACAATGGCTCGAATCAGGCCGACCGACACCAGCGATTCGCCCGACTCGTGCGTCAGTTGCAGCAGATGTCGCACGGTCAGCAGGCACTGTTGTCGTTCAATGTCGTATTTGTGATCCCTCAGCAAGCTCCTGCGCCGCCAGCGTCAGCCCACCGAATATAGTCGAAGACGAGAGGGAGGGACGAACTTGATGAGATACCATTGAAGGTGGCTCGAATTAAGCTCGATGACAAGCTCTGGTTCCACACAGAAGAGGCGGACGGTCTTGTGGGCCGTGGACCTGACGTCCTTTGCGGCGTCGTCGCCGAGGAGAGGCAGGATGCTGCATGAAGCAATGAGCTGTGGCCATTTGGGGCTTGTTGTCACAAGGGAAGACGCACGCTGAGACGACCAATCTGTAGTGAACCGTAGTCGCCAAAGCGGCCGATTTGTCGAGGATGGCATTGATGAAGTTGAGGTGGTGGAGCTGCTCGGCTGAGTCCCGCCCTGCGAGGCCGTGGACGTGCTCCAGCAGCGCCATTGCCGTCTCTGAGCATCTCTATTCAGCATGTCATGTCACAGCTGAAGAGAGACAAGGGAGCCAAGACGCACCATCCGGGTGATGCTGGGCATAGGCCTGCTCGAACACATTGCTGCCACCTCCAGCCGCCGCCGTGTTTCCAGAGGGCGTGTTGGAGTGCTCAGACAGGACCTCCTCGATCTTGCCTTGCAGCGTCCGGATCTTGTCGTTGGCCGCGTCCAGCTCGCTCTGCACCTGCCGCCTTAGACCATCCTGCTGCCCTCCCGCTGACGGCTGCCCGCTGTCGTTGAACACCTGCAGCAGGTTCTCGGCCCCATCCCGGATCTTGTACTCGATAGCCAGCTGGCTCTCGTATTGCTCCACATTCGAGGGCCGCCCATTCATTGGTGCGCCCGCTCGCCTCTCGCGGCGCTCCGAGTTGGTTGCGGATCAACCTCGCGCAAATTGTATCGACTTTGTGTGGACACGTTTCATTTCCGTCTCTATTGACCTCTGTAACTCTATCTATCACGGCTGAACCCAGGGGATGAGGGTCGAGGGACAGCCAATGTTGATTTTGGGCGGGTGGCAAATTCATGAGGAGCAGCGAGTTTCCCTCCAAGGAAGGTGAGGGCTGGCGCAAGCAGAAAGAGCAGGGCGAAAAGGAAAGTCAGATGAAAAGCGTTTGATGGACAGTTGGAAGTATTTTTGGGGCAAGAGGAGAGACGACATCAGCTGCTCGGCAGCACCCCTATCAGCCATCGTTTTGGCTGAATAATAGCAAAGAAAGCCATCGAACCTAGTAGTGGTGTCCGTCAGTCCGTCGAGCCTTTCCTTCTGGATGAAGTCAGGCAGGAGCGACGACGGCCTCGTCGTCCTCGCCGGTCGGGCCGCTGCGCGCCTTCCAAGCTTGGTACACATCCATGTTGATGCTCTTGAGGTTCTCGACGTATGCGTTGTGCGCGTCCACCCGAGCCTTCAGCTCGGCGCGGGCCTCCAACTCATCCTTTGCCCAATCATCGGCCGGGGCGAGGTGGATAGCCCAAGGGCCTTTGATCATGGAAGTACTGCGAGCATTTTCGTCGTCGATGATCGCCTGCCTTTCTTTGGCAAAGTAGGCCTGAGCTTCTTGGCCATCAGCGAGGTAGCGGGCAGTACGAGCCGGGTCGTTGAAGCTCTGGACGTAAGCCAAGCCCGCTCTCAGCCAATCTGCATACACTCAGGGTTAGTTGTAACCTCTTTAGCAAGGGCAGACAGATAAGACGTGCCATTGCTGCAAAAAATTGCAAGCTGTCAGATTTAGGGTTCCCGAGCTTCGCGCAGCGTCACCCACCCAGGAGGAATTGTAAGAGCAGCATAAGAGGACATCATTTTGTCAGATATAGAGAAATGTAGCACAAGAGGTCGAGGGTCGCTCGTCGTGCGAGAGCAGGACGCAGGCAACGCAGGCCAGATTTGAAGCAGTGCATACGTACGACGACCTGTGACGCATGTTGACTTCGAAAGGGGTGCGGCCACTCGTTTCCAAGTGTTTTACAATCGTCAGCAGAGAAAAGTGACTGTGAAAAGAATTCTCGAGCAAAGGGGCCTCCACCGAAAGAAGAAGGGTCCCAAAAAGCAGTCCAATTCAAGCCATATTGCCGCTGGGAAGTGCATGAGTATCTTCTTGCCAGAAATCGGTGACTCTGCAAGAGCAAAAGGTGTTCGAGATGGAGCAACACAGGGTGACGAGATGATCAAAGGTAAAGCAAAAGGGAAGATCAGCGCTATTGGGTAGAGTTGGCCAGGGTAGAGAACGGTGCTTTGCGTCGGTTGCTGTACAACTAGCTCGAAGTGACGAAGAAGCAGGAATTCACGGGCATTTCCGTTGAGCGCAGCACCAGAAACTTACACTTCGAAGTCTCAGGCTTGGGGAATCCAGCATCGTGATCGACGGCACCATCTTTGACCACAGTCGAGATGTCCTAGAAAGCAGTGAGCTACCATTCTTGAGCATGAGGCCGGGCCAAGACCTACAGCTTGAGTCGTCTCTGGGCCATCTCGAGCAGCATGGTCCTCAGCACGAGTCAGGCCTTCGTCATGATCATGGCGATGCCTCATAGCAAAGTATACATCCGGATGCTCTTTTTTGAGCATGGCGCGGTAGTCGTGGCGGGCTTGCTCCTCCTTCACAGCGAGGGCGCCACGGGCCAAAAAGTCGTTGAGACGGCCAACGCTGTTGCGGTGGACTCTGATCTGCATATGAGGCTTCCTGGGCACATTCTTGTGCTTGACTCTAGCGCTGTCAAGGGTCTTCATGTGGTCTCGGGCCTCGTTGCCCATTTCGAGGTAACGAGCAAGGCGCTCTGGGTCACCAAAGCTCTCGACTCGGGCAATGCCGCGCTCCACCCAGTCCTCTATTGGGGCGATTCTCATTAGATTCCGCTGTAAAGCACAAGAGGCCGCGATAATGGACTTACCTGGGTCGCCTTCTTCTGAATCTCCCCAGCAAAAGTCCCAGTCCTCGCCGCCCTCGTCGCAAAAAGAGACCCGGACATTCTCCAAGTTGATATCAGGAAATTCATTCTAGAGCAAGTCGGTCTGGATAGTGGGCGGGGTAGCCATGTTGATGCTGCAAACCCGGAGTCAGTCCCGCTAGTCCACTGGGGGCACACTTGCAAGTCTTGCGGGGCTCACTTTGGTGCAGCAATGGGATCGCTCGAGCAGAGAAGAGCACAAAAGACTAGATCAGGGCCTCACGAACAAGTCTGGTGCGATATCGTCGCCTCAGCTTAACCGCAGAGTTTGCCACCAAACTTTCGGGCTGGGGCGCCGGTGTCGACTGCAACATGCCTTTTCACAAAAGCTAGTGATACAATTTCGATTAATTTGCAGATCGGCTCCGTAGAGGTTGTCGTATGGGGCGAGTCTCCTCTACAAACCACCCTTCACTCGCCCTTGACGATCTCGTCTCCCTTTCCCGCTTGGATCTTCTCCACCTCATCTTTTAGTGGATAAGAGGATTTGATTTCTTCGATCATGGCATTGGGGCGCTTTTCAGACGTGTGCATAATCAGGTGCGTGACGATGCCTGAGCCGCGATTAGTTCAGAACTAAGGAAAAGCACAAAGCGCCACACCTCCAAGAATACCAAAGGAAGCACCACCTCCGAGGGTCAAGTAAAGAGGGACGCGTTTGTAGAGGACGGTGGTGGTCAGCAGCGCGCCGAGAACGGATCCGACCGTGCTGAAGTCGTCCGTCTTGATTTGGCCGACGTTGTGCTTCAACCGGTACGCTCGATCCTGGATTCCCTCGTCTGCCATATTTCGCATGCGGCCGTACCTACGCCAAGCTCTTCACAACTTGCGAACTTGTTAGATGACGAACTCAGTCTCACCCAAGCGCAAAGCCGACGGGCGGCCCGACACTATGGCCAAGCTAATATAAGGATTAATCTGATCAAAGCCGAAGAGTGAGACATACATGAAGGTGAAGAAAGCATTGGTCCTGTGACCCGCAGCGAATGAGGCCAGGCGCATTGGCAGACCGAGTACACGCCCTTACCTTAAGAACCTCCGGAAGCTGAACGGACGCTTGTGTCGCATGAGGATAGACGAGGCCAGAGCGACAGGAGGGGTCAAGACCGCAAACATTTGCATCCCTGGATGGGCAAGCCGACGTCAGATTCCCAAGGCAGCAACAACAGCCAGGGGCGGCGCGCCTTTGACGGTGGTGTGGCGAAGCACAAAAGCTCTGTCATCCTCAACTGTCGTCATTGCTGGCGGTATGAAGAAGAAGGAGCTGGCGCTGGCGAGATCTATGCAAAGAGGAGAGAGGTTGCAAAAGTGGTGCTTGATGGTGCTGTATGAGTGTGTACAAGTATTGTATGATGCTACTGTCTATCCGGATCGTCTTTGAAATCGCCATCTAACGAGGCGTACAGCAGGAAAGCCCTTGTTGACGAAGTCAGATCCGTTGTCGACTGCTCCAAGCTCGGACGACCTACAAGCTCCACGGTGGCACGAGAAAGCCAAGAAGCTGCCATCGTAGAGGGGTTGGCGCTCTGGGCAATCGCCGGGACGCATGCAGAAAAGCATTCGGGTTCGTCTCCAGATTGCTCTCCAAGAGCGAGTTGGTGGCTGGAAGGTGGGCGGCAACGGCGGAAGCTCTGCCGAACACGATATGCTGCGCGTTTTTCCTGAGGAGAGGCATAGCCCGCGGGAGGGAAGGGGGCGGCTTTGGAGGCGGTACCTTGGCCCCGACCGAGAGATTGTGCTGTGTCCACGCGTGCGCCCAGTCCATGCGACTCTCCCAGACTACAGCCCGGGCACGATCAAATGGCTTCGAGACCAGGCTGAACAGAAAGCCCGCTGCATGTAGGTATCAGCAGTGATTAACCTGGTTTCGGCAAAGATCGAACCTGAAGTGCCAGTCAGAACGATTGCCAAAGCCTGTCCGACTCTTGCAACAATCTGAGGAACACTGGTGTCCTTCTCGATGCGGCGGCGCAAGTCCCTTGCAGCGTGTCGTCCTGCCTCAAATACGGCAAAAAAGCAACCGAACCCGAGGGTATCGCGCACGACGCCGAGGACCAGCATGCTCCATCCACGAATCGCAAAGCGGCGAATCTTGCGAAGCCTGGTGTGCACTCCGCTAGTCGACGTATGGTAGAAAGGTGGCGCGATGGCGGCTGCCAGCGCAGTTCTCCAGCTCTTGAACTTTGACGACGTCAAGACAAGCCTTATGTTGTCTAATGGGGCTGATATGATGGAGTTGATGGATCCGGCGAACGCTCCGCAAAGGAAAGGCCAAGTCCACCTTGGGGGCGTGGACGTTTCGGGGAGCTCCCGGAGCAGGATTTCGGAGGCGGAGAATGTGAAGAAGAGTTGGAAGCCCAGGAGTGAGTTACTGATAAGAAGTACGTCAGCTAGATGCCAACGACTGAGCTTGTCTTCTTACACCAAAAGTGGCGGAAAGACGACTTTGGGAATGATTTTCAACCCTCCCTCCGCCTGAATCATTCGCTTGACAGCGTCCACAGATACTGTTCTTACAGAGTATCACTCAGTACGACGTATGAGGAGCACTGGAAACGAGAAACAAAGAAAACGGACATCCGCCAGTTGAGTGATGGGCGCGAGCCAGCGACTCTAGGGCAGCCAAGCTAGACACCTTGGCCTAGAAGGAAACAACTTCAATCCTCAGCCACAAGCTGAAGGACAGATTCACCGTACAGGCCTGAACAACCTCATGGGTCGCGAGAACATCAGAAAGGCGGACCGGCCAAGTGCTGAACTAAAAGACTGGCCAGCCTTTGTCTTCCCATGCTCCTTGTCCTCCAGACTAGAGGTTGCATCTTGCATTGATCAGATTTCGTGTTGTACAAAGCGCGCGAAGGTCGTGCCAGCCAAGCGCCTGCCACTTGGCCGGAGGCGCGAGTTCGTCCAGCAGCGTCGTCCTGCGCACAGCAAGTTGAAAGGCCTTCTAAGGCTCTGCTGACAGGGTCAACCTGGCTGGCGAAGCTCAAGAAGCATCTGCCGAGTAGGCAAGCAAGCGGCTGGGTGGCTGTGCCACCCACACTTTCACAGGTTCTGATGAGGTCTCCTTCCTTCCAAGATATAGACCAAAGTGAACCCTAAGAGTCCATGCTCTATTGGGAATAGCATAAGCGTCGTCTCCCAGCCACCCTGCTCCCTCAGGTCCAGCCCGCCGAGTTGCCATGAAAAAGCAGGTTCCAATCATCGCCCGAGAAGACCTGATCGTTTGGCGCTAAAGCTGGAAGATCGAACCAGTTTCGCGGAGGCGACGGCTTGGGAAGAAGGATACCAAAGTCCTGCAGGCACGCGTCGAGCAATTGAGAATTGGGGACAAACAGGCGGATTCAAAGGCGGACTGACCTGGAGAAGAGACAAGCTGTCTCCGTTGGTGGTATTGTAAAACGCATTGGCGAGGTTTTCAGAGTCTGCCGTTCCAAAGGCCGCAAACTGTGATGCTGGTGGCTGAGAGTCACCTTCACCCACGCCTTGGGCGACAAGCTGGAAGACGCTGTCGAGATTGGCGCTATCAGCTGCCGAGCCTACAGACAAACGGCGTTTTTGAGCAGTGGCCAACAAAGACTCGGTGACCTTGCGCGCTTGACTGTTGGGAAAGCGGCGTGAGCACCCTACCACATTGCTGGAAAGCTTTGCACCCACCGCGCAATGCGAGCGACACTGGGGTTGTGCGTTCGCTCGCCAGACTCGCAGACCTCTGAGGAGACGAAACCCGTGCACAGGTCAAAAGCACGTCTATGGCAACCGAAAGAGGTAAAACCCACTGCGGGCGGCCTCGATCAGATCGAGCTTCAGCTCCACTTGAGAGGCAGGCTGAGCAATATCTAGGGCGTGCCACAAATCGATGAAGCAAATGATGACAGCTCCGAGCAGCTGGACGTAGGGCGTCCAAAATCGCGCGGCCGGAGTTCCCACAATGCCCTGCATGTGGAGTACTTGTCAATCAGGCCTTTTCAGTAGAACAGAGTTTGCACTAACTTGATGCGCCACAATCAACGCTCGAGCCGAAGCCAAGCACGCCACGGTCGACGGCTTGAAGCGCTCGTCTTTCAAGCCGCGAGCCATCCAAGGGCGGTGGAGTCGACACAGGCGGTTTTGGATAGAGGTCAGCACAGCGTTGGCACGCAAGTTCGCGTTGCGTAGGGGAGAGTTGACCGGCGCCGAGGAGGGAAGAGCGCTCGTCATCTTCAGAAACTGCTCGTGGATGCGCAAAATCATGGAGTAGTCCACTTCTTTGCCGGAGCTCAAAACGTCGCCGATCTGCTTTTGGTGCTTGGCCATTTCCCACCGCGCAATTTCGTAGGAGACGTCGGTGAGCTCGTCGGCCGGCCTGGCGGTAACCTCGACGTGCAGTCCTAGATCCGAGTCGTTCAGGTTGAGAGGAAGAGGCGTGTTGAAGCTGTTCAGGCCAACAGAGCTGATATTGCCCCTCAAGCCTTGGATCCAATCGAGCAGGACGAGACGGTGCCATAGCCTCTTCGCCATTTCTCGCTTCATCGAGTTGCGGCCCGTTGGCCACGCACGATCGTCGCTTGGCATTTTCTGGTTCTCGTCGCTCCCCAACCTTGGATCGACGTCAGTGCGTGCCTTTGTTTTCCACATGGTTCGAGAGGAGCATACTGGTGGAAGCCCAGAATACAGGCTAATCGGACGCCCGAGCCCAGCCAAAGCAGGTAGGTTGTCGTGTTCAAAGTTACGGGCCCAGAAAAGTGGGTCAAAAAGGCCTGCCGGACCAAGTACGAAGCGTCAGCAAAGCGAGACCAAAAGCAAGTCAGCGTGCTTACTCCCGTGAGGAGAATGGTCTCAATGACTCGCACTTGGGCGACGGCATCCCACTTTGCCACATGCATACATTGGCGGACGGCCTCCATCCACGTTTGAGGCAGCGCCTGCAGCTCTTGCTCCGAGAGGTTCTGCTGAAGTGCGTTTGGCGTGGCTTCGGGTAAGCTGCCCAATGCCAAGTTCAAGGTCATGAGGAAAGATGAGACTAAGGTGAGAGCATCAGCACGAGTGGGAGACAGGAAGCGGCACAAATGTGCTCACTCCAAGCCGGGTCGACGTCCACCACGGTGCCCTCGTTGCGCATTTGCTTGAACTCTTCGTATTCGGCAAGAAAGGTAGGAGCGTGCTTGACTTTCCAGGACCAGTCAAAGCTCTCGAAGTACGTGTCCATCAGGCAGTCCGACACCGCAAAGCTGGGCAGGATGGAGTACACGCTTTGCATGGCTGCATGCCGCTCGCGCCGTTCGTTTTCGCCGAGGGGGAAAGCGATGGTCGTGAGGCGGCCGGGCAAAGGCATGGTCGTCTCGCCCATGGGTGGCGAGTGCACGCCGACCGCGGCCGCCGACCGCATAGCTCCCTCTGCCGGAGTCGACAGCGACGCAGTAGGATCAGCAAAGTAGTGCGATCTGCCCATTGCCAGTTCCTCGAGAACCATGGCGGCGTCCTCGAGCCCATCGAGTTCCTCTGGCGGTCGACTGCGACTGGGGCCAGCCACCGGAGGTAGTCGAATGCCCGCTTCGGCCAATGCGCTTTCGATTGTTTCGATTCGGCTGCGAAGGTAGTCCACGTCGTCTGAGAGGGCAAATGGCTGAGGCTCGGGCGGCAAGTCGCTGTCTTCCCATCCTACGTGCGCGCTGGATTAGATGCAAGATATTCCAGTTTGAGAGCGAGTGGTGCTCACTGCAAGTCGACGTGATCTTGCGTTTAACACATGCGGTACATGGTTGCTGGCGGCTGCACTTGATCTTGCGCCTGTGGCAATTTGTGCACGAGAGTGCCGTCCTCACTCGCTTCTTCTTGCTGAGTTCATTCTCGTCGTTCGCCGACAGTATGGACGTCATGGCCTCTTGCCAGGGTATCGCCGGTACGTGAGCAGAAACGAGAGACGGTCCGACGAGTCCACTAGACGCCGTTTGCGAAGAGGGAGTGCGGGAGCGGGCCATTGTGCTGGCTGGCTGCCCGCCTGAGCAGTGCCGGTTTTCAGTGCATTCCACAAGATGTACGTGTCGCAAACAAGGCATTAGGATGTGGTCGTTGCCGCCCGCACTGGACGATCCGGTCCTCGCTTGAATGCATTCCTCTCGGAGAAAGTGGCGGCCTTGCCAAGGGTCGCCACCCAGGATCTGAGGCGATCAGATCAGCCTGCTATAGCTCGACCAAGTGGGCTACTAGAAGAGCCAGGTCGGTGCTTCAGTCTTGTGGCCTCCTTGAAATACCAAGCAGTCAGCAAGTTCTGCGCCTGAGTAGCTGTCTCGCACTCACCTGGGCCAGAATGCACCTGGATGCAGATGCCAGTCTCCTGATGGGCAATCGCCAGCGCCAGAATGGCTGAAATTCAGGTTTGCTGCTGCTGCGGCGGCGGTTGCTGGGCGCCGTGGACCATCTTGCCTTCCTCTTCCCACCCAGCCCGCTCGAAGTCGTCATACTCTTGCTTGCTGTCAACCCAGCGTTCCTGGATGTCCAGACCCGCCAACGACTGGTCGACGGGGCGGAAGAACTGCGAGGCGTCCAGGGTGTCCTCCTCTTCCCCTTCCAGCGGAGGCGGCACGTAGCCGAGAGCAGCATCAATCTTCTTGACCAAGCTCGCCATAGATATTTTGTCCTGTGAGTAGGCTCGGCAGACAGTCAGATTGACTAGACAGCAGCAGGTGCTTAGCAACCCACCTCGACGCATAAGGTCTCAAACCCGACCAGTCCAAAGTCCTCCACCAGCTCGCAGATAGCTTTGGTCAGGCCGGCGTACTTTTGACCCCGCTTGGACTTCGCCTCTTCGTCGAGCAAATCTTCGAGAAAGGACAAATCTTGGACCTCAGTGTAGTAATCTACGTTGAACGCTGGCGAGAGGGGTAAAGATCAGAGGCCTCCCCAAATTCAGACCCATAAGAAGAAGAGACAACATACGTAGAGCACCATAGGACGCCAGCAGGTCGATCTTGGACAAGACGTTGATGTGTGGCAGCTCCATCTGCAGCATGGTCCGGAGGGCGAGCAGCAAGACGGACACGAATTTGGAGGCGTCTGTGATGTGATGTGCGTCTGTGAGGTGGACAGCGGCCAGCTGCGAGATTACAACATGGACATTGCGACGTCTGCGCAAGAAGCTTGTTGCCACTCACCCGATAGCCCAATTTCTCCAGCCTGGTCACGATCCGTCTCAAGCTCTGTACGATCCAACCGCCAATTCAACATTTGAAAAGCCAAACCCCGCGAGGGAGAGAGAGAAGGGGCCAAACCATATGGTCGGTGCTGAGCTCGACTTGGCCGGGCAGGTCAAACACAAAGTAGCCCCGGTCAAACTTGGCCAGCTCGTCCTCCAGCCAGTCCAGGTTGGCCTCTAGGTACTCCAGGCAATAGAGCATGCCGCCGTTGGGCCCCAAGCCAAACTCGACCATGACATCCTCGAGCGAGATGAGCGAGGCGATGGAGATGTCCGCCGCGTAAGGCGGGTTCGGGCAGGCCGGGTCGAGGTTGACGAGCGTCACTGGCCTTTTCAAGGCGGACAAGAATTGCCTGCGCGAACGAAAGCCATGTCACAAAAGCCGGTCGCTTTTCGAAGAGAGCTCTCGCAGAAAAACTGACTGCAAGCCATAGCAATAGGTCGACTTGCCAGCGCCTGGCGGGCCCATCACCAGCTGGCCAAAAGAGCTCATGGTCCCTGTAAGCCAGAACTCCGGAAACTTTCTCAGGTCGGTCGCTGTGGACGAAGCCTCAAAGTCGCCAGCTTGGCTTCGCTGGCAGCTGGGCCACGCACACCAGTGGCAAAAATGTTCAACTTTCTCTATATCCCCAAGTTTATGAATACACAGCTGGACTAGGACAAGAAGGTGCTGGGGATCCCAGGCCAAGGCGCGGCCGCCGTCGTCGGGTTTGACCGCCCTGTTTGGAAGGAGCTGCGGTCGATGATGCTGGTCACTTCTACCCCTGTCACCCTACCTGTCCCTGCCAGCGTCGTGCGTTGACTCATGTCCTCCTCTTCCTCCTCCTTCGAGATTGAAGCTGCTTTAGGGCGCGGCTGTCGCCTTGTTGGTGGTTCGACGCTGGAAATGGAGGAGAGCGAGTCATACTCGGTAGGGAGGGGGAAAGAGTCATGTTGGTAAGCCAACGTAGATTCCGACGACTGCTGGGCGATGGAGAGAGGGCGTTGAGGGGGTTCGCCGAACCAAGAGCGGGAGAATTGCTCCCGGCAGTACAAGGCGCGCTCTCGCCTGCGCCGGAGGTAGATGAAGACGAAAGCGAGGAGTAGAAGCAGGCCTAGAGAGCCGACGGCGAGGGTGGCGATCCACTTGGTGTTGAATGCAGGTGAGCTGAGGTGTCCTCGCGTGGTTCAGCGAACTGCCACAGAAAGTGTGAGGCGGGGAAGTTTACCTGGCCTTGTGTACGGAAGTGGAGAGGGTCAAATCATTCGTCACCGTCGATGATGAGGTGTGACTGTTTGTATCTTCAGCTTTGAACTCGCAGAAAAGAGAAGAGAGCCCTCAAAAATAATACTCACCTTGAAGAAATTGTCTTAGCAGAGCTGCAGGATATCAAAGTGGAACCCTTAAAACTCGTGCTGCTAGTCTTCACATTCGTCGATGAGGAAAGAGTAGGTGGTGGTGGTGTTGGTGGTGCTAGCGAAGAAGAAGAAGACGACCTGGCGCTGACAAACGTCAGCCCTCCAATTAAGAGTGGTTGTCTCTCTCCAAAAACTCACGTCGAGGTCACTGGTAGAGCATAGCCGCAGCCGTCGGAATTGGTCGAGCCCAAGGTGTAAGTTTCCGCGCTGAAATTGCCCTGGAACGAGTCCTCAAACACGAGCGCGAACTGCACCCTGTGCTCCCCTCTCCCGACTTAGTCCCAAGACCCAAGGACAAAAAGAAGGGAGCGGTGGACGCACACAGTTCCAGGTTGGGCCACGCTGCTCCAGTTCCAATGGTACACCCCCGGGTCCACGTCAGAGGGCGAGACGACGTGGTTGAGAGCGACGTAAGGGGACAAAGCCTGCACTTGGTCCAACGTCGCCGCGCCCGTTTTGGGGCTGCCGAAAGAAGGGAAGGCGAGGAAGGTGGCCTTGCTCTTGGCAGGCGTGCCCACTCCCAAACCGCCAAACGTACACAAAGCCAGGCCGCAGTGACCTGTTAGGACACCTTCAACTTCTGCGTTATGAACCGAAACATAAAAGCGCACTGGGCATGGGGTAGAAGAGGGAAGACACGCCTCGGTCAAAAGTGCTATTGACTCCAGGCGAAGGGCTGGCTTGGGTGGATGTGACCACCAAGAGAAACCATACTCTCAGCATCGAGCACTTTGAAAGCTGGTCACAAGCAAAAAAACGCCGACGTCGAGAGGCGAGCCTCGTTCAACCCCGAGCGAGAAGAAGCAGACAGAACGCGTTCGTGTGAGAGACAGACGCCGGAGATGTGAAGCAAATGGCCCATTAGTTTCAGTCTCGCACATGATACTGTATATATTAGACAACACACACGGACGACAAGGGCCAAAGTCCAGGTTGGAGTCAAACAATGACCGCCCTGCAATGCTACTGGTTCCGGCCCAAGCCCGTCAAGGAGCCCGTCCAGCTCGTGCTCGTCGTCGCTGAGCAAGCCAAGAACATTGGCAGAGCCTCGGACCTGGCCAAGCTGCTCAAGTTCAAAGACCTGCGAAGCGCCGAGGATGCCCAAGTCGCCGCTGTGCTGCCTGGCAAGACTAAAGCTGATGGTTGGTTGCTTTACCTTTCTGGCTGTTTGTGTGTTTTGTATTTTAAGTGAGGGAGATAGCCACCCCGTTGGACATCACCCCAAACAACGCCAGCCAAATCCAAGTCGTCCTCTCCTCCTCCGTCGCCTCCTTGACCGATGTCACCCTCGCCTCCTTGCCGACCACCGCCCAGGCACTGCAGGAGCACTTGGTCGCCGTCCAGGTCACCGTGTTCGACCAGGTGTTCACTGAAAAAGGAGCAGAGCCGTGTGTCTTCCCTTTCCCATTCAAGCTCTTGTCTTTTGAGCTGATCTGATCAAGGGTGTTTCTCTCACACAGCGTCGTTCCAGCAGCAGCAGCCGCAACCGCTCCAAAACCCGCCAAAGCCCCAGCCGCAGGAGCCCCAGAAGAGCTCCAGCACGAGGGCATGTCGATCAAAAAAGAGTCAGACGATTTTGGCGGCTGGTATCAGCAGGTGCTGACCAAGGCGGAGATGATCGACTACTACGACGTCTCGGGCTGCTACATCCTCCGCGCCCCCTCGTACTACATCTGGGAGCGCATCCAGGCCTTCTTCGACGGCGAGATCAAGAAGCTCGGCGTCGAGAACGCCTACTTCCCCATGTTTGTGTCCGCCAAGGTGCTCGAGAGGGAGAAGGACCACATCGAGGGCTTTGCGCCCGAAGTCGCTTGGGTCACCAGGGCGTGCGTGTTTCCCTGCCCACTTTTGTTGTTTCCCGCTTTTTGGCTCAACTCGAAACCTTGGAAACCGACACAGAGGCTCGTCTGACCTTGAAGAACCTATTGCCATTCGACCTACCTCGTCAGTTGCCTCCCTTTTCGGATCGACTTTCTTGCGTCTGAAACTTGCGCAAAACTGACAGAGAAACCGTCATGTACCCATCTTACGCCAAGGTGCGTTTCCTTCTACAATTGATCACATCCGTGATTCGTGACTCATTTGGATGGGACAGTGGATTCGAAGCCACCGCGACCTGCCCCTCAAGCTCAACCAGTGGAACAGCGTGGTCCGGTGGGAGTTCAAAAACCCTCGTGCGTGTTCCTCCTGCCCGTTCCACATCCACCAGTGGTGAATAACATCTTCGAACGCGCACAGAACCTTTTCTGCGAACGCGCGAGTTCCTGTGGCAAGAAGGCCACACCGCCCACTTGCTCAAAGAGTCGGCGGACACCGAGGTGCTCGACATCCTCGACCTCTACCGGCGCGTGTACGAGGACCTGCTCGCCGTGCCCGTCATCCCGGGAGTCAAGTCGGACAAGGAGCGCTTCGCCGGCGGGCTCTACACCACCACCGTCGAGGGCTTCATCCCCACCTCTGGCCGCGGCATCCAGGGCGGCACGTCCCACTCGCTCGGCCAGAACTTTAGCAAGATGTTCAACATCTCGGTCGAGGACCCGGACAAGGGCTCGGACGGGAGCAACAAGGACAAGCTGTTCGTCTGGCAAAACTCGTGGGGCCTGTCCACGCGCACCATCGGCGTCATGACCATGGTGCACTCGGACGACAAGGGCTTGGTCTTGCCCCCTCGCGTCGCCCAGTGGCAGTGCATCATCGTGCCCACCGGCGTCGGGAAGGAAGCGAGCGAGGACACCAGGAAAGCCGTCTCGGCCAAGGCGGAGGAGGTCGTCGCCACCCTCAAGGCTGCTGGCGTCAAGTGCAAGGCTGACATGCGCGACAAATACACCCCGGGGTACAAGTACGCCGACTGGGAAATGCGGGTGCGTGCTCGCCTCTCGTGCTGGACTAAAGCTCACTTGGCGAATATGTGCACAGGGCGTGCCGGTGCGGTTGGAAGTCGGACCCAAGGACATCGCCAAGAACTCAGTCATGGCCTGCCGCCGCGACACTGGCGCCAAATCCCCCATCGCCATCGCCAACCTGGTCCAAGGCGTGCAGGACCTGCTCGAGGCCATCCAGGCCAACCTGTTCGCCGTGGCCAAGAAGGAGTACGACGCGCGGCTCAAGGTCATCGACGACTGGAAGGACTTTGTGCCCGCGCTCAACTCGAAGAACGTGTGCGTCATCCGCTGGTGCGAGCAGGAGCCCTGCGAGGACGCCATCAAGGACCAATCCGCCAAAGAGTGCGTCTGCCTCCTCGCTGGGAGATTTTTTTTCGTCGTTGATGTGTGAACATTTGACCAGGTCGGCAGCGGTTCAGGATGAGCGGGCGCCCTCTGCCGGTGCGAAATCGCTCTGCATTCCTTACGACCAGGCTCGCTTTGGACCCTTGGGCGACAACCCCAAGTGCTTGAAGTGCGGCTCCCCGGCGAAAAAGTGGACCTTGTTCGGAAGGAGCTACTAGACAACGGGCTATAGACGGGGGGCTTCTCCTTTGGGACATGCCTGCTGCGAATTTAGGGAGAGAGGGCAGATTGCGTAAGGTAGATCGAGAACCACGTTTGAAAAATCGCGAACTTTGGGCGAAGGCCAACACGCTGGTTCTTGCCTTTCCAGGAAGCCAAAAACGTCAGTCTCGCAGAGTGAGACATCCAAGCCTCACGATTTGTTGCTTCATTGCTCACCTCGTTGCACACCAGCTCCTCCCCTGACTCCGCCGCCCGCCCAGAGCCTATCGCCAATATGCCTGCCAACCGTGAGCACATTCCGATCCGCCAAGCTCCTGTTCGCGCATAAAATCGCTGACCTCGCCGTCATCTCCCAGGGTTCTGCGCCATCGTTGGCCTCTTCCTTATAGGCTCCAGCTGGTGAGTTGGAAAGCCCCCTTGGGCCATCGGCGCCAGCCTCACAACAAAGCTCACTCACCATCTCTGCCCATTGTTTTTTTTCCTAGCATCCTCCTCCTTTTCACCCACCTCAGTCAAGTGCGACCCAACCAGACGGTTATCAGGAACCTGAAGCTGGTCACCGTCGATACCTCTGGGCTCGGCCCCGCCTTGACCGCCGCCAACCCCGGCCTGGATGTGTCGGCGCTCTACGGCACCGGTGTGCGAACGGGCGACAACACGGGCGTGAGGCAGTTCTACGAGTGGGGCATCTGGCAAGAGTGCGAGTCCACCACCGAGGCCGCGACCAGCGGCGTCTCCTGCGATGGCAACTCCTTCGGCCACCGCTTCAACCCGTTCAGCACCCTCGTCGCTGACGTCCCGACCAACCTCCAGTCCGATGTCGCCAACCTCATCGGCAACAACGACTTCACCTCCAGCCACCCGAGCACCTACACGTGAGTGCTGGGCCTCCGCTGCCGTTGCAGGCGTTGGGAGCGGACCGCTGAAAATAAAATCTGGGACAAAATCAGGCACGTCGCCTTCTGGCTCATCTTCATCGGCTCCCTCTTGGCCGGCCTCTCCTTCGTCCTTGGCTTGTTGCCCCACAGGTTCACCTACTTCCTCGGCTCCGGCGCCGCCTTCTTCGCTTTCCTGATGCTCGTCACCGGCGCTTCCCTCTGGACCGTAAGTTGTTTCTGAAGGGGTTTTTGGGCTTTTCGGCCCCAATCAGCCGTACATCTTTGGCTCACACATTTGTTTTTAGGCTTCCATTCACAAAGTCAGGTCAATCAACAGCGCTTCGGCCGGCATCAGCGTCTCGTACGAGGACTCCCTCTGGCTGCTGTGCGTTTCTTTCCTCTCGTTGCCCCTTTCTTTAGAGCCCAGGGCTCAGTTTGGCCTCATATTCAGATGGGCTGCGACCGGCGCCACCCTGCTGTCGATCCTGCCCTTCCTCATCGCCTGCTGCTTCCCCGGCAAGAGGGACTACGTAGGCCTCCCCATCCGCAGTGTTTTGTTTCTCGCGCTTACCGCTCGTTTGCAGGATCTCGATGATGAGAAATACTGTGAGTAACCTCTGGCTCAGTTTGCCAATCATGTGGCTGCATGCTCACTCTTGCACTCCGCTCAGAATCGTCCCTCGCAAAGCTCGCATGCCGTCCTCCCACACACCACCCCCTTTTCTCCGCAGCTCTTCCTACATACACTACTTCTTCTCTCGACCACCCCCTTAATACTTCAAAAGCACTAATTATGGGACCTTGGAAACCTTCGTAGTGCGCCTGTACTTACCCACACGCCCTGCTTCTTGGAACTGTTGTTATTACATACCTCGTTTCTGCGTCCGCTCTCAACTCTCTTTAAAGGCTCGTTCAGCTTCGTGACTTTCGTCCACACCATGCGTCGACATCGGAGCGGAAACCATTTGAAGCGACAAAATTGAACTTCTTGCATTTCGCTCCCGGTCCACCAATTCGTTCCTATTATTCCAAAAGCGCCAAAAGCTCGTCCATAGCGGACCAATGGCGTGGCTTCGTCAGAGGCTGAAGCAGGTGGCCGCGCATCCGGCGACGTTTCCAGTCGTCGCTGGCGCTCTTCTAGTTCTCGAGACGGCGCTCTGCCTGGGCATCGTGCACAAGGTGCCTTACACTGAAATCGACTTTTCGACCTACATGCAGCAAGTCGAGGTCTTTCTTCAAGGAGAGCGCCGGTACTCGAAGCTCGTAGGCAGCACTGGCCCTGCCGTGTACGCGTCCTTCCTTGCTCAGCACCAATGCTGGGCGCTCATAGGTCATTCTAGGTATCCTGCTGGGCACGTCTACGCATACACCGTCCTGTCCTGGATCACCTCGCGCGGCCAAGATTTGCGACTGGGCCAATTGTGCTTCACGGCCCTCTACCTATTTACCTTCCTCTGTGTCCTCCTGATCTACAAAAAGGCCAAGGTAACTATTTCGTTGCACTTTGCGGGCAGTTCGTAACCCTTATGACCAGATGCCAACTGCGACACTGCTGTTGCTCCCTTGGTCAAAGCGCCTCCACTCCATCTACCTCTTGCGGCTGTTCAATGATGCCATCGCAATGGCGTTCCTGTACCCTTGCATCTACTGCGCGATGACCCAACATTGGATCTTGGCCAGCTTTCTTTACAGGCAAGTGTCTTCAAATTGATGCTGGCCATTACATCTCAGCCAGCTTTTCCAAGCAGTCTCGCGCTGTCGGTCAAAATGAACATCCTTCTGTTCCTTCCGGCCTTTCTTTACACATCTCTCCTCAAAAAAGGCATCACAGCGACTTGCCAGCATTGCATCATCATCGGCCTGGTCCAACTCCTGATGGGCCTGCCCTTTATCGCCGCTGACCACCAGGCGTATGTCTCCGCAGCCTTCGACTTCTCCCGAGAGTTCCTATACAAATGGACTGTCAACTGGCGGTTCCTCAGCCCCGCCGTTTTCGCTTCCCGGCCCTTTGCCACCACCCTCCTCCTGTCGCACCTCGCTCTCCTGATTATCTTCCTTCGAAAATGGTCCCTGATACATCGAGGGTGGCGGAGGATCCTGATGCGATCAGTGGGGAGCCCAACCCAGCCGGGCGCCTTAATTCCTTCATTGGTGTCCCCAAACTGTATGTTGGCGGTTCACTTCTACCGAGATCCGAGTCAATGACTCCTTTCACAATCCAGACATCGCAACGGTCTTCTTCGCCTCCAACCTCATTGGCGTGGCCTGTGCCCGGTCCCTGCACTACCAGTTTTACTCGTGGTACGCATGGCAGCTCCCGTTCCTGCTCTTTGCCAGACCCATCCCACCGACCTCGTCGGGTAAGCGGTCTCCAGAAAGAGGGGCGTGGACAGTCGCCATACGGCTGCTGGTCCTAGGGACCATAGAATGGTGTTGGAACGTGTTTCCGGCAACCGCGACATCGAGCACATTGCTTCTCATTTGTCACATTGGGATACTGCTTCGCTTGTACAATGCATAACCCCTTAGACCCTCACAACTTTCTTCAATGTACTTATTCAGCATACTTCAACTGCAAGCGAGTGCCGATCGGCGTTCTGAGCGATGGCTGCTCTCGGGTCTTGTCCGCGTCTTCTAGGCCATAGAATCCATAGCCACCTATTTGCAGACAAAGAACATCAGATCGACTTTGCCGAGTCGAAAGCGACTCACCCATCATGTCTTGCCAATCGGTGGACCCTCGGCTACCCTTGAGATTGCTAACAGAGTAGCCTCGAGCATGTTTGCCAGTCATGGGCTGACCGGTCTTGGCGTCCACGATGCCGGCGTGATGGTCCACAAAGGTGAGGTTCGGGCGCTCGTTGGCCTCCCGGTGCAGCTGGACGATCAAACGCTGGACGTCGATGAAGTACGCCTTCAGAGTATCCAAGAAGCGCTTGGTCTGGAGGTGCTTTGAAGAAGCACAGAATGACAAGGCGTCATCCTGCCCAGCACCGCGAAGTTAGATTCTTCGCCGAACTTGAGCAAAGACAGTTCAAACCTTGATAATGTAGCCAATGCCAAAGCCATTAGGAACACTTGTCAAGCGAATTAAGCATAGGCGCTCCAGAGGCAAATAAGGCCTGGAGCGGCTTACACCGGGCCAAAGCCGAAAAAGCGAAGCGCGGGGTTGCCGCAGTTACTAGTAGAGAGCACAGAGTGGTTGAGCTTGGCGTAGCCTTGGTCTTGGAAGAACTCCGGGACGTCGGCTCCGTTTTGGGTGGCCAAGCAGTACATGGCGTAGAGGATGCGGTCTTGCCCAAGACCTTTTGAGCAATCGCGACTGATGTTGACGTGCGTCTGGCAGGCCTTCTTGAGAGCAGCGACCTTGTCCCGGGATGGCGCATCGCTGCAGTAGGACTTCACAAACTCGACAGCGTCAGGGGACACCGAGCGAATGGCTTCCGTCCGGCCGTGCAAGAACGCCTTCGTCATGGCGGGCTCGTAAGTCGAGTTGACAACGCCGTACAGCGAAAAGTAAGCCGCTTGATAAGCCATCTGAACGAAAGCGTCCGGGCTGAAGCCGTGGCCTGTTAAAACAATCGGCTTAGTGGATTGCTTAAACACGGACAGAAAAGTCACTTACGAGTGATAAAATTCTTGCCATAGCGCTCAAACTCAAGAGTGACGACTTCGTTCTGACAGATTAGGTCGCTCAAGCGCGTCTCGGCGAAGCGGACAGCCAATTTGAGTTCGGGGGTGAGGTTCCACTCGAGCTTCTTCGGCGCGGTGTCCACCTCTTCGATCATTTCTTCTTCTATAGCATCGCCTTTGGCTGGGGCCTTCTTGCCGCCGCCAGTCGCATAGGGCGAGAGCTTGGCCTGGAACAGGGTCCCCGCCGAGGTGTTGATGGTCTTCGCAAAGAGCAAGATCAAATTGGTATAAACGTCCGCGACGAAGCTGAGCGAAGCAGTAAGTCAGCACAACGCAGTACCTTGAGCCAGCACAGGAAACGCCTACCGAAGAACAGTGTGACCGTCCACACCCGAGTGCTCAAAGTTGACTCCCGCTGCGCCATTGGCCGCAACAATAATTTGCAGCTGGATTTTGCGCCATTCAGTGACCTTATGCAGATATCGAAAGCTTGGACTTGAACTGACCTTGTCGTACCACCGATTGACGCAGGTGCCGACTTGGACGCCTGGAGGGGAGAAAAGTTAGAAAGTTGCCGGATACCTGTGAGGTATACGCACCTCTGTCGATTTTGTATGTGCCACAAAGCATGCTCTCTGCCAGCTCGTCGGGCGATTGCGGCTCGGTGTCGTCTAGACAAACGACGAAAAGCGCGCTATCGACGATCTCCAAGATGGCGCGATTGGTATCGTCGGCCTCCAGCTGCTCGCGACGCTTGGCCTCGACTTTGCGGCTTTCGGTTGACAGCACGCCGACGGCGCCCAGAGCCACCGCGTGAGGCTCAGTCTTGTCCGCCTCGGTGCAAATGGCCTCCAGGTTGAGTTGGAGAGCGCGCTCAGTCAAGAGCGGCCGGTGTTTATTGTCTAGGACATCGAACCAGAAGAACTGGCCACGCCGCATAACGACGATATGGCGACTGAGCGAGTCTGTTACGATGCGGCACCCTTGGCTGCAAAGACCAATCAACGGCTGATACAAGGCATTGGCGGTAGTTGTAACTTACTCGTATGGGATGCGCGCGGTGCCAAAGAGCCGGGTGTACTGCGTCATGTCTAAAGGAGTGCCTCTCATGTCGTCCGGTCGCAGGACGCCTTTGGCCCGGATACGTTCAGCCCGGAACTTGGCATCTCGAGCACAATACTCACCAGTGCGTAGGTCGTGGATGAACCCAAGAGAGGAGAGGATGAGCGACGAGGCTCGAACGAGCTGCGTGCCTCGGGACGGGGTCGGGTCGTCTCTGCAGGCTCGGTCAATGCAGGATTTGTGCTTAGAAGAGGTAAATGACCTACTGTAAGATGAAGAACGGGTTCAGCGAGAGGACCACTGGATCGGGGTAGTTCAAATAGCTCTCGTCCTGAATCGGCAGTCCAAAGCTGTCAACAGAGCCCGCCAACGAAAGTGAAAGCAACAGCCTCCTCACCCAGAACTCTTCAATGTACGAGTCGCGCGTTGCGGCATACTCCTTGAGCTTCTCGTGCAAAGCCGGACCTTCGCCTTCGACGAACTCCTGGCAGAGGCGCTCCGTGGCAGCGTGCTCCTCGGGAGTTTGCAGGCCTTTGAGGCATCTCAAGTACCGCTTGATGGTATCTTCCAATGGCGGCACTGGCAGTTTGGGTAGTGCGCTTTGGTGCTTGAGGGTTATGCCGCCGCCGGACTCCTTCGCGGGCTCAGCAAGGCCATTGGATGAGGCTGTGACTTTGGTGGCTCTGGTGGCTTCGTGACCGCCCATTTACGAAAGCAGAACGGTAACGCTCAGTGTGAGGGTGGCTGAAGCGGAGTGAGAGTTTCGGAGGCGGCAAAGTGAGGGGGAGAGGCCGGCGCAACTTTTACGCCCAGTCTCAGAGCGCATGCTCAAGGGCAGCCTAGCCTTCAAGCTCTTCCGTGAAGCTAGTGCAGAGGGACACCAAAGCAATTGGGACCATAGATCGCCACATTTGAGAATATTGAGGCACCCAAGTGGCGAATCATTTCGCTCGTCCCACATCCGCCATGGAGCCAGTGCTGTGTGTGCTGCCGGCGTCAGCGCCAAGCCCAGCAGCAGTGGCCAGTCCAGCGCCACAACCGTCCCCTGCCCCCAAGGCCAAAGCCAAGGCTGCGGCAGCCGACTCTTCGGACGATGAAGAGGCACCCGTCTCTGCGGACGGCATCAAGCGCAGGAAGCGGATCCGACCTTACCGGCCCGCCTACTACTACCCTCTGCAGAACCAGGGGCTCACAGAGGGCGTCCCGGTCTTCGAGCCCAAGCTGGAAGAGTTCAAGGACTTTTACGAGTGCGTGCCGTCCCTTGATTAAGGTTCTCGACGCCTTCGGGCCAGCGCGCCAGTTCTGACGCCCTCCCGACTACGAGCAGATACGTCAAGCGCATCGACAAGTATGGCATGAAGAGCGGGATAGTCAAGATCGTGCCCCCGAAGGAGTGGTCAGTTCTCGCGCGTCGGTGCTGAATTTCATTTCACTCATCTCCCCCCTTTGAACTGCGGCAGGAAGGACGCGCTGCCATCTGTGTCGGCCCCACTGAAGGCGACCCGAATCAAGAATCCCATTGCCGAGCACTTCTTGGGCTCAGTCGGCCTGTTCAGGCAGGCGAATGTGACCAAGTCGAGGAACTACAACCCCAAGCAATGGCGCGAGATGGCCGAGTCAGAGCGGTTCAACGCACCCGACTTCTTCAACAAGACGGACGGCTCCTCGCCTGCCAAAGGCACCCCGCCGCCGCGTCGGACACCCACCGCCCGGCGCGCAAAGCCCTCCCAGCTGGCGACACCCAAGACCGGCGACGACGACAGAGGGACCTCGCCCCGGCCCGACACGCCCTCGACTGCAGTCCTGAGCCGTGCGCCCTCCGAGGTTCCGATGGAAGTGGACCCACCACACGCCGCCCAAGACGAAGAGCCTGAACACGAGAAGACGCCGTCCTTGGCTGGAGGCTCCACTCCATCGGAAACGACCGATATCTCCCCTTTGACGCCCTTTGGCGACGGGTTGCAAGCTGGCGGCGCTGAAAGCAGCGACCGAAATCCGATCATCGGACCTGCTTCGTCGCACACAATGGACATGCCGGCACTGGTGCCTCCAACTACTTCAAGTCCTTCTGGCGACCAGGGGTTAGAATCAGGCCCAGCCCCCGCGGGTGGCGCTCAGGAAGAGACGCCAGCCCTACCCAAGCCCAAGAAGCCCAGCCCGACCGCCATCACCGACGAGGAGTGGGCTACCTTTGATTGGCAAACGATGGCGAACGGCGCCAAAGTCGAGGACTTCACCGTCGAGGCTTGCCGGGAGATTGAGCGCCGGTACTGGCGCACTTTGACTTTTGGCGAACCGCCTATGTATGGCGCGGACATGCAAGGTACGCCAGACTTTTGGCTCGCTGTCGAGAGAGGAGGAGCAGATGTCTGAACACCCCAAATTCAGGTTCATTGTTCACGCCAGAGACCAAGCACTGGAACGTGGCCAACTTGGACGACCTCCTTCAGCGGCTCAGTCCATACCAGAAGATCCCTGGCGTGAATACGCCGTACCTCTACTTCGGCACTTGGCGTGCCACGTTTGCCTGGCATGTGGAAGACGCCGATCTCTACTCCATCAATTACGTGCACTTCGGCGCCCCCAAATTTTGGTACTCGGTGGCGCAAGAGCAGGCGGAAAAGTTCGAGCGCGTCATGTCCGGCTTCTTCCCTCAAGACCGGCAAAAGTGTCCTGAGTTTCTGCGCCACAAAGAGTTCCTCGCCAGCCCACACAAACTCACAGAGCAGGGCATCAACCTCAACCGCGTCGTCCAAATGCCCGGAGAATTCATCCTCACTTACCCGAAGGGATACCATTCTGGCTTCAACGTTGGCTACAATTGCGCTGAGAGCATCAACTTTGCCACCGAAAGCTGGCTGGACATTGGTCGCAAGGCCAAGGTGTGCTCATGCACGTCGGCTCAGGACAGGTCCGTGTATCCTGTTCTTCCCGAATGACTGACCGAGCACTGATGCTTGATGCAGTGTGAAAATCGACGTGGATGCCATGCTTGCCGAAGCCAAAGAGATGGCAGAAAACCCCCACCTCTACAACAGCAAGAAGCGGGCTGCAGAAGGTGCTGGCGGCCTGATTAAGCGACCCCGACTCAACCAAGACCCAGTGTTGGCCGCCCAGAAGGCTCAAAAGCAGGCCGAGAAAGCAGAAAAGGCCCGAGTTGCCGAGATCGCTGTGCAGGCCGCTCTGGCCAAGCAGAACTCCTTTGTCTGCGTCCTCTGTCCGGACTTGACGAAAGACACGCTGGTTAGACTGGCCGATGCTCCTACCCCAGCCTTGGCCAAGGATCCCCGGCGCCGCGCAGGACACGCCCATCGGTGAGCATTCCCTTGCGCAACTTTGCAAGTGCGTGAGCATGCGACTCAATACCGAGCTGCTCAGCATCTGCACGATGTTCACGCCTTCCACTTGGATCGGAATGGATGCCACCGGAGAAGAGCGAGTGTACGGCTTCGAAAACATCGAGAAGGCCCGGTGGAATTTGGTGCGCGGTCGTTTTCTTTTCGTCTAACGATGATCGTGCACTCAATGAATGTTAACATACAGAAGTGCCAACTCTGCACCGAGAAGCACGGCAGCAAGGTGCAATGCACGAAAACTGACAAATGTGTCAGGGCCCATCAGTGCGTGTGCTCGAGCGGCGCTTCTACCTCTACCATGCAGCTGATCCAATCAATTTGCGTTAGTGTTACGTGCGCACTCAAGGAGGGCTCCGGCGTGGTGATCGACGCGACCTTGGGCGAAGGCCCGCAGCAGATCAGCCTCATTGAAGGCGCGCGCCACGAAGGCAGCAGCTGGCTGGACATCTTCGACGCCGACTCGCACCAGATTGTCAAGCCCGGCGAGACTGCTCCTGCTGTCTTGCCGCCGTCCCCGAAGTCGCCCATCGCCCCCGTTGCCGCCGTCTCAAGCCCTACTAAAGAGCAAGACTCGTCGTCCAGCGACGGTCCGGCGCCCGTGGTGTCTGACGCTCTTATCGAGGATCCTGTCGGCGCTATCAAGCTGGTGGTCTTATGCCGCCAACACAACCCCGAGTGGACCAAGATGCAGGCCAAGCTCAAGATGGAGGGCCTCAAAGCCAAGGTTGCGGCCCTGGCAATTGGCAGCATCGTGCGCATCCGAACCAGCGCCGGTACCTTTCAAACGCGCCTGGTCCTCAACATGCCAGAGGCCACGTCTGTCAAGGTTTCGTTCGAAGACGGGCGCCAGCAGCACTATTCGTACTCGGCCATCGTTTGGGTTTGTTTTCTTCCTGTTTGGTCTCGCATTGACCTTACTTACACACCTCGATGCTTTTAGAAAGCGCCCGAGGAGCCTGTTGCAGCGCCAAAGCGTTCATTTGAGAGCGATTTCATATATGGTGCGGGCCGGTCTCTTGTGAAACTCCACTCAAGTGCGCCAGAGGCTCATCTGTGTGCACAGATGGTCACCGACCTACCGCTCGCGTTCGCACTGAGCCCTCTGCTCGTGGCGCCAACATTTTGCCGCCTATCCTTCCTCCTCCACGTCCCTCGACCACGCCTTTCGGCAATTTCTACTCGCCTGCGCCGCAACCATACCAAGCTTTTGCGACCCACCCTCAGCCGCCATCGAGCGTGAATCCCGCTCGGTTGCCGCCGCCGCCCGCAGTGCCGCTCCCGAACCAGTTCGTCGGAGCTTCGCAGTCGCTCCCGCCCCTCCACCTCAGGCCTTCTCTGCAAAAGGGCCCAGTCCAAGGAGCTCCTTTCTCGCTTCCCAGTATCCATTCATTGTTGGACGCGCCCCCTCCCCCTCCGCAAGCGCTGTTCCACAGTTTCTGAGCTCTCTTGGCTCCCAGCATTTTCAATCCAATCTATTCCAGCATCACCGGCCTTTGGGCTCTTGAATACTCTGTTGCAATCCCAATGTACTTTTCCTCTGAGACCACATCTTGAGCGAGTGCCACTTCACCGTGGGAAGCATTTTTGTTGCCGATTCCCTTTCAAAGGTTGAACGAACTAGTAGTACGCCTCGCTCTCCTCCGTCCTCTGCATTATATTCTGCGTTACACTACCTCACATACCTTTATACGAATATACAGACCACTAGCGGGTCACGCTGCGAGCAAGGTAGTGAGCGAGAATGTTCAGCTCGATCTTGTCCCAAAACAGCGACGAGTTCGGCTCGTATCCTGAAATCCTACCTACCTACCAAGGTCCACAGACTCAGTGAATGCTTCGTTCGCTGCCCAACAAGCTGCCCAACAAGCTGCCAAACCTCGTCGCCAGGATTCAAAAGGCCAACATGTCGTCCATCCCGGCGAAAATGAATGCGATCCAGATCCAGAAGCAAGGCGGTATTGAAGAGCTGGAGCTGCGAGAGGTAAGGCTTTATCCTCGTCCCTATCGGCGATTACAAGATCCAACGGCGTCCGGCTGCAGGTATATGTGCCATCGCCCGGAGACAACGAGGTCCTCGTCAAAACCGAATGGGCAGGCATAAATTTTATCGATACATATCGTACGCGGGATGCTTCTACGATGCCCTGTCTCGACGTCTGACGTTCTGGAAGAACGGGGTGGCATCTACAAGTTGCGGTTTTGTCCAGGCTTGCGAGGGCCGTCACTGACTCCAATCTTTCAGGATCGCAACACCCTGCGTGCTCGGAAATGGTGAGTGCGGTCGCCTGGATATTTCAAGGAAGGACCTCACATCTTGGTTTCAGAGTTCGCCGGCAAGGTCGTCAAACTGGGCAAGAACGTAGACCCAAAGGCTTATGGATTCGACGTTGGCGACAAGGTCGCATCGTACAGTAACCTTACTGGCTACGGCGAGTTCAGCATTTCCCCTGCCTTGCGGACCATCAAGATTCCAGACGGCGTGTCCACCAAGCTGGCAGCAACGTCCCTCCTTCAAGGACTGACAGCACTGACCGCCCTGAGGGAAGCTCACGCCATCAAAGCGGGAGAATACATCCTAGTGAGGCCGCCGCCGGCTGGCGGTGACCAGATTCCTGACCGGTCTGTCATTGGCAGATTCCAGCTGCAGCCGGTGGACTTGGCCTCTTGCTTTGCCAAATGGCTTCAGCTCTTGGAGCCCATGTCATTGGCACGACTTCTACCCAAGAGAAAGCCGACCTGGCCAAACAAAATGGGGCCGAGGATGTCGTACTTTACGGCGGCGTGCCGCTGGATGAGGTGGCGCAGAAGCTCAAAGCCCTCACGCCCAACGGCGAAGGCTTCCACGCTATCATCGACGGCGTTGGCAAGGACACGTTCGAGATGGATCTCCAAGTCATACGCAGAAAAGGCACCTTGGTCAGCATTGGCAACGCCAGCGGAGCTGTCGAGCCCATTGCCCCGCTCCGCCTGTCTCCCAAAAACGTTAAGCTCGTCAGGCCAGTCCTCAACAACTGTAAGGTTTCTCTGATTGCGCCGCCTCGGTGCGACGAAAATTTTCCTCATCCCAAGCCTCCAGATCTCTTCGAGCGTGAAGAGTTTGAAACCTACGCCACCGAATTTTTCCGCGACTTCGTGAGCAAGCTAAGCTTCCGCCTGAATAAAGAAGAGGGCTACGACTTCTCGACGGAAGGCGTCCGGGCTGCTCACACCGATATTTCTTCGCGGGCATCCGTGGGCAAGCTCTTGATTAGAGTGTGCGCCGAATAAATGGGCCAGAGGGGCTCATGTGGCATCATATTTGATTAGCGGCTGAACCGAGTTGAATGGCTTTATTGCCTATAAGATGCACGGAGCACTTGGTGGCCAGTGGCAAAAATTCGCTGTGGAGTCGAACAGCCACCCACAGCCCTTAGCTTAGGCCAGCAGCGCATTTGTTGGTGTTTTTCATTGTCGCAAAGCAATTCATGCACCCAACTGATGGCCAGACAGCTAGCGCCGTGGCCACAGACTTGAAGCCTTCCCTCAACTCGCCAAAGAAGCTCCGAGTCTTCGCGCGGCTTTTTGGAGCTTCTGTCACGAATTCCCTATTGTCGGACTTTTGAGAATCCACGTCACACTGGCAGTAAACGAATTGCCATGGCAAACGCTCTACAGACCCTTTGCCGGCAGAGTGCTCCATTGCTGTCTCGCCGGGCTTTGCACACGCACACTCCTGGACCTCACGCCCAGCTCTCAAGGCGGAGTAGCATTGGCTTTGTGGGTCTTGGCGTAAGTGGACAGCCTCTGTAAGCCCTACAGTCCCTCGCTTAATGTCTGGGATGCAGTCACTCGGTGGGCCAATGGCCTTCAATCTAGCGTCCAAAGCCCTTCGGTCGGGAACTACGACCCGCATTTTGGTGCACGATGATTCACCGCGAAGCCTGTCGTTCTGGTTAGAAAGCCATCTGCGAAGGTTTCCCCAGGCCGGCACCATCCTGCCAGCGTCTCCGGCCCAAATGCTACGCTCCTGCGGCACTGTGATTTCGTGCCTTTCGTCGGCGGAAGAGGCACTGGAACTGTATACCGCCGAAGAGAGCGGAATATTTGCCTGTATGCAGGATTTGGACGCGGAAACCCTCAACCAAACTGTCCTCGTTGACGCCACCACCAAAGACGTCCAGGCGCACCGCGACTTGGCCCGCAAGTTCGAAGAAATAGGTGTTCCGCTTATTGATGCCCCTGTACTGGGCGGTATTACCGAAGCCGAGCTGGGGACCCTCTCCTTTCTGGTGGGCGGTCGCCGGGAGACATTCGACCAGGTAGCAGGACTGCTGGCTACGATGAGCAAGGAAGCTCGCTGGATTGGCGACAGTGGCGCAGGGCTTGCTGCCAAGCTATCGATTAGCCTGCTGGGGGGTGTCAGCATGCTTGCAACAGCAGAAGCCATGGCGTTAGGCATCTCGCATGGATTAGCGCCCAGGATCTTGGGGGAGCTGCTCAACTCGAGTCAAGCCCGTTGCTGGGCGTCAGACACTGGCAATCCTGTGCCGGGTGCGCTGCCGTCGATCTTGACAGCAGCCGACCGAGGTTACGAAGGCGGACTGGCCACTTCCGTTCTCTCCCAAGATCTCAGGTTGGCGCTCGCCGGCAAAGGCACAGGGCTGTCTCTTGGTGCAACCGAAGTAGCGGCCAAGACTTTCGACCAAATGGCGTCCGGGAGCAAATGGGCGAGCAAAGACTTCTCCTCTGTTTATCAATGGCTCGTGGAGGACCAAGTGAGCGCCGATTAAGTCTTTGCCTGATCCATGTGACACAAGCTTGCGAGCAGTGAGACCAATCAAATTGCATCGGGTTCACTAAAGACCAGCTGTCGCCAAAGCCATGGCTGAAGTTGGCGTGGACTGCCGCCGCCCCTCATAGTCGGCAGAGGCCGGGGTTTCGCCATCGACTTCCGCACCAGGCGTCTGTTGGTGCTGGACGGCATCAGCAGGAGCGTCGAGCATCGGCGATTTTCGGGCTTGGTAATCCATGACGGGAATCGGCCGTGTGGGCGCCTGGGGAAAGAGCTCCTGCTGGAGCGTCGGCAGGAAGGTGTCGATCCTCTGAATCCCGAGGTCCGTTAGAGCTGTGATGCTAGCATGCGAAAGAGCCCGCGACTCACGCTGAAGGTGGTGTCCCAGAGCTTCTTTTGTTCTTCTGTGCGACCGTGTTCGGTCGGAGGGACGAGGATGCCTTGTGCAGCCATTACCAATATCGCGTTCTTGAGCTGCTCCGGAACAGCCTCGTACTGCAACTGTGCTCAGCTGGCAGGTCTTTGGGTGGCCCAGGAACAAGAGCGACCCACCATAGCGTCTCTGCGGCCAGAATGCATCATGCGGTCCAACGCCTCTAACACACGCGCCCAAATGCCAACAAGCTGGCCCTGTTGCACGCGAGCAGGGGTGGCGGCGCAATGCAGGAAAATCTTGCAGAGCAGGGCGCAAGCTCGTAGCCTAGTCTCGCCCATGCCCGCCGCGTATGGGTCGCGCCGGAAGACTTGAGGCTTGAGCAACTCGTCCAGAGTCGGGAAGATAATTTTGTTGAAAATGGTCAGCAGGTCCACCTGAGGGTTGGATAACAGCTCTTGCGTGATGAGTGTGCGCTGCAAGTGGGAGAGAGATGTTTGTCGGAGCGCTCGCACGGAGTTGGTGCTTTGCTCCGCATAAGCCGCCAGAACGGGTAGCCAATACACCTCCCAAGCTGCAATCCAGTTATCAGAGGCACAGCCTGGGAAGCAACGAATAAGAATCGTGCTTGCCTTGTGTGAATGGGAGGCCAGAGTTCTGCACCAGCTGATCGATGAAGCCTTGGCAGTCTCGGATGATGTCGAGTGCGGCTCTCCCGCGTTCGATGGCGGAATCACTAGGATGCAAATGTGGTCAATGGCATGCAAGAGAGAGTATAGGACGCGCATACCTGACTACCGGCTCTTCGCTGACACCCTTTTGACTTGCCACACTCGCGAACGCATTGACGCATTCCACAAAGGCGACAAAGTTTTGCGCGGTGAGGCCTCGCCCGCCGCCCACATTATTCGCATCATCGTAAACAAAAGTGCGCAGCATTTCGAAGGCTGGCTTAGCCGCCGTTTCTTTGGACGCGGTGCTTGAGAAGAAGAAAAAGATGGTGTTCCACTGGGGTGCCGAGTCGATGGCCGAAGAATGGGCATTGATGAGTGCAGTGACTCCGCTGACCAGTTGCTCGGCAACCGACGATACGATGGCAGCGGGCAAAGCGCGCAACAGGTCAAGCGAGCTGAAGAGCGGCTCAGTCGATCCGGTCTGCACCACTTCAGTTGAGACACGGCCAAGAACAGCAGAAAAGCCAGGCTTACCTGTTCGGTTGTCGCAGACGCGCTGCGTAGCAGCCCAACGACTGCCCTCTCCACCAGCAAAGGCGAATAAATTGTCGCGTTGCTGAGGATTTGGCCGCAAAATTCAAATACGGACCCCCAGATCTTCACGTTGCTCCCGTTTTGCGAGAGGGTGGCAACAGACACCAGAGCTTCCAGAAGGAAAGCAGCCGCGGGGTCGTAGGCCATTTGCCGGTGCGCTCTGGGCGCGGCGATGGCCAGGCCCGATCCAACCGCAGGGCTGCGCTTGACGTTGGACCGTTCGGCAAGCTCTTTGATGGACTCAATGACGCTCAAGACGCTCTCTTGCGGCAGTCCAAGCATTGACTCCCACAACTCGTCCAGTCGGCAAGACGCAACAGCATCCACGGCCACGAGCGTGTTGTCGATATCGCTCTCGGTGAGATCTCGACCGAGGCCATCAGCCTGATTTGGCGCCGCGTACGGTGAAAGAAGGTAGCTGGAGAGGGTGCTGAGCAAACCCCCGTCTTGGCTGCGATCCCTGCCGTTCGAGGTGGCTGGAGTTTGAGGGGGGCGAAGAGGGATTGTGCTCCCGACTGGGAAAGTCGGAGGGAGGAGGGAGTGCAAGAAGAGGGAGGTCAGAATATCAAAAACGTTGACCCATGCGGTGCGGATGGCCGCGCCATTGGACCGAGCGATGCTGAAGAGAACGATAGCCGACAGCTGGGCCTTGGTGTGCATGCCCAACCGGATAGACAGCGGAGAAACAGTGACTTGGTAGGCATCGGTGCCGTCTGTGGCGGGGACCTTGACAGTCGGGAACGCCGCGGAATCGGCCTGGCTGTTGGATGCCAGGCCTGTGATTTGAGACAAACAGCCGATAGTATAGTCGAAGACTTGGGGTAGAATGAAGCGGGTGGCAAGGTCGGCACATTGCTGAAAGCCAGAGATGATGGATTGAAGCAGGTATTCGTCTTGGCCATGTTGGAACGCATAGGACAATGTCGACACCAGAGGTTTCCAAATCAGCGCAAAAATATCAGAGTCGTAAATAGTCGTGTCAGGGAGGACGAGTTGGCCATTATTGTTGGATTCGCTCCGCTTGAGCAGCTCGCGCCAGGCATACTCGAAGCCGAGCTGACCATGGTGCTCTTCAGGCAACACAATTTCGCGCTTGCGGATGTCATCGTAGATTGCTTTCTGTGAAATTCACCAGACCAACAGATGAGTCTGAGTCTACGCAAAGCGTCCGAGCCAAGCCACGTACGAGGAAGTCCACGTCAAAATCCTTTCCGTCGTTGACGCCCCGAAGGTTCTTGCGGTAGTCGTCAAACTTCATGCGGTTCTTGACGTTCTGTGGGTTGTGCTGATCCGTGTTCAGCATGATGACGGAGTAGGACAGGACGTAGGCAGCGTCGTTGCTTTTGACCATCGCGTTTTCGGGTTTCTGCGCAGTGTAGTACGCCTCCGCAAACACTTCAGTGATCCGGGCGATCTGCTGAGATTCGCCTGGCAGTCGGAAGGACTCGAGCAGGTCGCGCATGGCGTCCGAGATGATTTGCTGCCAGCACCTTGAGCACCAAGACAAGACGTATAGACTAAGATAAAGCAGACCCACTTCGCTGAAGTCGAAAAGCTTCATGAATTCCGTAAGGACGTCCAAATTTTCCGGGCGCGAAATGTAGTCGCCAAGCTCCCGCTTGTCCAGGCGCACGCAGTCCTTGAGAAAGGCGGCCAGCTGTACAGTCCGGGAGGCAGGAGATGAAGGTGAATAGAGAAAGCCATTGTCTTCCAGGAATCGGAGGCCAGTCTTGGCTTTGGCATTGAACAGAGCGGCGCCTTGGAGAAGCAAGCGCTTGGACGACTTGCTCTGCGCCAATCGCGCAGCAGCCTGCGCATCCTGTGGTAGAGCACTTTTGAGAGGTAGACCACTGCGCTAAGACCGGGATGACCGACCTCGGCTGAAAGCGGTGGCAGCGAGTCGTTGCAACTGCGGTTCGCCATTCCTTTGAGCAGCGCCAACAGCGTATCTAAGCACATGGCTTGATAAGCATCTAGTCCACTGGTGCCAGAGGATGCAGGAACTGCGTTCGGGTTGGCCAGTCCAGCTCCCGGTAAGAAGACGCCACGAGCAAAAAACTTGATGGAGCGCTCCAACAAGTCTTCCGAGTCGACCTTGGTGTCGTAGTTAATCCAAAGGAGAGTGGCAATGTGTGTGTCCTGGTAGATCATAGCAAGCTGCTCTAGCAGCAGCGTGCGCACTTCAGCCGACAAAGACTCTTTGGAGGCCTTGAGCGAAGGGGCAGGGGAAGCCGTGTCCCGAGGTGGGATGCTAGTGGAGGCACCGAGGGAGCTCGATGATCGTTTGATGAGGTTGTGGTCGTCGGCGAAGGCGGAAGTGAAAGCGTTGGAGGCCAAATCTGCGTCCCACGTGGCGAGATCCTGCTCCCGCTCCACTTCCCGCTTGCCCCCGCTGAGCCGGTCGAGTAAGAAGGATAGATAGAGTTCAAGCTGAAGCCGCAAGCCGCCCTTCATGGTGTCGAACAGAGCTGACACCAAACGCAGGCAGGCAGCGAGCATGCCGCTCGTAGAGGCGTTGTCGGCCTGGAGCTGCGCCCGGATGAGCTCGAAGACGTGCTTGCACAGCGAGTCGGACACCATTTCTTTCAAGCTCTTGAACCTGCCCAGGGAAGCACCACCAACTTCGAAGGCGGTCTGAAGGATGTTGAGCGCCAAAAGACGCATGGAGTCGGTGTGGGTTTGGTCGTAGGGATCCAACAGGCTTATGAGGACCCGAAGGAGCTCTTTGATGGAAGGCAAGCCATAGGCGCGATCATCGGTGGCCAAGGTCGAAGCAGCGCCATTAGCCGCCCTCTCTTCCGAGGCCGAATGGTCTGGCAGAAGGCCAGAGCTCGGGTCCGGCGTGGATATCTGCACTGCATCTTCTGCGGCGGGCGCGGAGGAGTCAGATTGGGGTAGAACTGGCGTCGCAAGAGCATAAAGGTGCTCGTCTTCGGGCGACAAGGTTTTGAGCTTGCTGAAGACAGTCATCACCAACGCCTGCATGGTGCGTTCGGCAGATTTGCGAAGCATCTCTGTGCCATCGTATGAACATCAATCCAGAACTGGGTGGCGAGGTGGGAGGCGAGAACACGCACCGCTGAGTCTCATCTGGCAGCACATGCTCAACCCCGTCTCCATTATCATGCAAACGCTCTCGTCGTTGAGAGCATGCCCTAGGTCAGTGTTCAGCAGGCAGCTCTTGAGGACGTCGAGGATTTTGAGCAGGACGACCTCGTCAGAGATCGAGTCGGATGCCTCAAACTTGCAGTGGGTCGCAGCCGAGATGAGGTCGACCAGAGCAGGCTGCAAGGAGGGCGATTGTGGGTGAATGAGCTTGTACGCCAGCATCTTGTCGATGCTGGTCAGCGCGACGGCCGTGATGGGGCCTGACGTGTCGCCGGAGCGCACAATCTCCAGGAAGGGAGCGAGCAGCGTTTGTGCATCGATGAGAAGCACGTCTGGATGTACAGTTAAGCGCGAGCAGGACTGCGGCAAAGGACAAGCAGCCCACCGCCGGTCTCGCGCAGGGCCAGCTGCAGCTCAGCGAAGAGGAAAGGGCCGACGCCTTTGGTGTGGGACGAGGCGCGCCTGACGTTGGGCTGGAGGAGGTTCTGCGCAGACGCAGACTTGCGTGGCAGCCCCGAGTCGTAGAGCAACGCATTCGCGAGCGAGGCCCAGCGTGCATTGCGCCTCAGCGCGGACAAGACGGCGTTGATTTCGTTCAATACCAGCGTCCGAGGCTGGATCTCCAAGGTCGAGTAGCTCGCCATGTTGTTGAATCAGGACAGAATGCTGGGTTGTCAAACGAACGGGGCCATGCGAGGTGGACGGCTGGCTGTGGTCAACAGAAGTCGGATCGGTTTCGCCAAAAGGGCCAAGTATAGTGGCCAGCTGTCAATGGGACGGCGCGTTGGACGCTCAAGATTCAGAACTGCCTAATAAATACATTTCCTCGCAGGAAGGATAGCGAGAGCCCCTGCTACGCCATCAACGCGCTGACAATGCTCTCGACCCTCAAAGTCCGGATGTCTGAGTACGTCTGGCCAGTGCCGACAAATAGCAAAGGTTGTCCAGTGACATAGGTCATGCTCACTGCCGCGCCAACCTTGTCGTCAACTGCGCCACACTTGAGTCAGTTGCGCGACTGCAAAGGAAAATATGATTGCGGACGCACTCGTATCAAACTTCGTGAGGACAATGCCGTCAATGCCTCGTCGTCCCGACTGTGCGGTGGCAGTAAAGTCGCGGAGCGAAGTGTTGAACTTGGTGAGCTGGTCGACAGCTTCGTTGCCCACCAGCGCCTCGCCAACAAACAGTATCTTGTCCGGCTTGTTGACGGCAATCAACTGCAAGAGTACTGTTAGCGTATCGGGCCAAGGTCAGGGGAAAGAACCAAAAGCAAACCTTGGCCAATGCCCTCATGAGGGGCTCGTTATCCTGCATCCTCCCCGCCGTGTCGATGAGCACAACGTCGAAGCCTTGCTGCTTTCCATAGGCAATGGCGTCCCTGGCGATACCAGCTGAGTCCTTGCCGTACCCCTTCTGGTAGAGCTCCACTTGAGTGTCGGTGGACAGCATGGACAGATTGTTGACGTGGACTTTGAGTTGCTCGACCGCGCCTGACCTGAACGTGTCACACGCGGCGATGAGGACGCGCTGCTTGTTCTGCAAAAGCCAATAGGCGATCTTGGACAGATTGGTAGATTTGCCAACGCCATTAACGCCCACAAAGGTGATGGTGTAAGGCTCCTTTGTCTTTTGGTTGACGTCGGACGATTTGCGCTGGATGTCCAGCAGGATATCAGTCGAGGTGCGGGGCGTGAGGATGCGGGTAAGGGCGTCAGTCATGGCGAGGCGCACAGCCTTCTTCAAAGAGCTCGACCGGAAGCCGGTGGCCTGCTTGGAGCCTTTCAAGGAGTCCGCGACCGACTTGCAGATAGCCTCGGCCACCTCTCGAGCTACGTTCTTGGACAGGAGCTGCTCTTGGATGGCTGCGATGACCGGTTGAAGGTCGGCGTCGGTCAGTGCCTTGCTCGACCAGCCAAGGACGGAGGAGAGCCGCCCAAAGAGCCCAGTGGGAGCATCCTTGGACTGCTTCCGGTTCGCTGTAGGTAGGAAGGCATCGTCTTCATCTTCATCTGAGTCCTCGGCCGCGCCTTTGAAGTCGGCCACACTGTAGAACCCTTTGGCATCGACGGTCCCCAAGGACTGCGAATCAAGCAGCTGCGCCTTCAGATCAGCTGCGCTGCGTGAGTCGAGCTGCTTGGTCGGCGTAGCAGAAGGGGAAAAGTCCAAGGCGGCCATTTCGTCCTTTGACGCATTGCCACCTTCCCACCGCCGCATTTCCTTCTTTGCTTTAGCCGATCTCGACAGGTTGGGCGTGGTTTCGACGTCCGTATTGGTCTCTGAGCCCGAGCCCGCGTCGGGGCCGCCAACAAGCCGCTTTCTCTGCTTGGACTTCTGGCGAGACTTGAAGGCGGACAGGTTGCGGGCGATGATGTCGGCGTCTGCCTCTTGGCCTCCTCCTCCATTTTCCAGCGGTGCCTTGAGGCTGGCCCCATCTTGGGATGGATTCGTAAACATGGCGGGGGCTGAGCGGGATGGGGTCGAGGAGCCAGCGCCATTCTTGCCCTCCAGCTCTCGGACCACGTCGACAAAGGTGTCCTCCCAGCCCTTCCATTGCCAGCCCGAGCTTCCAAACACCTTCTTTTGTAAGGCCGGCTCGCAGTCTTGTGGGCTGATCTGGCCGGAGAGGAGGGAGACCAGGCACTCGACCACGTCGCCGAACAGCCGCAGGAACAGGGTGCGGATGGTCTGCAGCAAGGTCGGGATGTAGGTCAGGGTGAGCAGGCGGGGATAGGCGACGGCAAAGATGAGCCCGTGCGTGTTGTCTCGCAGCCACTTCATCTTGAGGTTGCCGACCTCGCATGAATCTTCGTCTGCGTCCGGCCCCGCCTCGATGAACCGCTCCCTGAGGAGCACATCGAACGGCGCTGCTCCTGAGGTCGACAGCGACTTGGACCACAGCACGATGCCGCCTATCCAGGGTGTTAGTCCTGCTTTAGGCGGAGATGTGAGCTACTCGCCGTGGGTCAATATGCAGCTGAGGGGCAAGCATTAGCACACATTGGCCTCGTCCTGCAAGTTGATAATGCCTTACAAATGGTCTAGCAAGCTCATGCTCTCATATTTTGCTGCGCTCAACAACAACTCGAAAGGTCGTTTGGCGCCAAAAAGCACAAATCTAAGGTGGACGCCACGTCCTGCTCACTGAGGCGAACATGCGATGCGATGGGCCAAGTGATTAAGGCTACGAAGGCCTAACATGACAAGACAAAGAATTGAAAAAGCCCAAGCGCCAAGAGGCAATGACATGAAAGAAACGTCGAGCTCCCCAAGCGGGCACCGTCTATGAAGCTTGCTAAAATGACGAAGTGCCCTTAGATGAGGCTGTTGGCAAAGCAAGTTAGAACTTGGTTGTGAAGAGCAAATATGAGCGGAGCAAACGCACTCGGCGACATTCTGATGGTAGTGGCAAGGACAACGTTAGTTTCTCATCTAGTCTATTGAGAGGGCAAACGAAGCGAACCATAGGCATCTATGCAAGGCGAAATTCATCAGTCGACTGAGACGAGAAGCCAAAGCTCAATAAAAGGGCATACCTCCTCAACCTGGGTGTTGTAAAATTGCTCAATCTCGCGCAAAGCGCCAACGTCGTCAGTCCTGTGAATGTCATGTCAGTGTGGCCAAGCAAGTAAGTCACCGAACGAGCTGACGTGATAAAGTTGATGGCAACGCCTTTTCGTCCGAAACGACCTCCGCGGCCAATTCGGTGGATGTAGTTTTCCTATGGTCACCCTTCAGCCCGAGCCCTGGTTTAATCAGGCAGCACAACACACCTTGTTGGTGGGCATATCGAAGTTGATGACCAGCGAGACTTGCTGGACATCAATGCCTCGGGCAAGCAGATCGGTGGTGATGAGCACGCGGGACGAGCCAGAGCGGAACTCTTTCATGATGACCTCGCGCTGTTGCTGCTCCATGTCGCCGTGCATGGCCGAGACTGCGATGTGAATAGAGCTCAGTACCGGAATGCAAGAAGGCAGAAAAGAAGCCGTGAGCGCACCAGTGAACTCGCGGGCGTGGAGCTTCTCTGTGAGCCAGTCCACCTTTCTCCTGGTGTTGCAGAAAATGACGGCCTGGGTGATGGTGACCGTCTCGTATAGATCGGACAGAGTCTCAAGCTTCCACTCTTCCTTTTCGACAGCAATGTAGAATTGCTTGATACCTGTAGGCCACCACAATCTCAACGCCGGCTTCAAGAAATGGACAGTGCAGGCTGCGCACCTTCCAAGGTCAGCTCATCGCGCTTGACCAAAATGCGGACGGGCTCGCGCATGAACTTGGTGGTGACCTCAAGCACATCTTGCGGCATGGTGGCGGAGAGCAGGACGACTTGCGTCGTGGGTGGCAGGAGCTGGAAGATGTCGTACATTTGGTCCTGGCCAGCTTTGTCTTAGCGACATACTAGGACAAGAAAGGCAGCAAAAGCCAACCTTGAAGCCACGAGAAAGCATTTCGTCCGCCTCGTCGAGGCAGAACATTTTGATGGTGTCGGTGCGGAGCGCCTTCCGTTGGATCATGTCGTACACACGGCCGGGGGTGCCGACGACGACGTGAACACCAGCCTGCAGAGTGGCCATGCCCTCGCGGACCGAGGTGCCACCAACAGCGCCGTAGCACTCGATGCCGAGGTAGTCGCCGAGAGCCATGACGACCTTTTGGATTTGCTGAGCCAGCTCGCGGGTCGGGGCCAGCACAAGGGCTTGGCACTCCTTGCGGGAGGTGTCAATGGACTGGAGGATGGAAACGGAGAAGGTGGCCGTCTTGCCGGTGCCAGACTGAGCCTGGGCGATCACGTCCCTGTTCATCCACGAGTGAGCTCTTGGCCAGTGACAATGCAGGAGCAAAGTGTTGCTTACCGTCCGGTGAGGATGGGCATGATGGCGCGCTGCTGAATGGCAGAGGGGCGCTCGAAACTGAACTCCTCGACAACGTCAGGGTCTCCGGGCTCCCAGTCTCTTCCGCCATTGCCACGCACCCGTATGCGTAAATGCCGCGAAGGAGCTCGGGCTTGAGGTTCATGTTGTCCTGCAGCCGCGCCGTCAGGCTCTGACACTTTTTGACACGCTCGGAAGAGAAGGTGGGCATACGAAGGAATCGGTGACCTGGTCCCAGCTGTTGCCGCGCACCCTTCGTCAATGCCTGCTGCCTATGACAAGCGCTGGAGGGCCTACTTGGTCTCGATTTCGGCATCAGCGGGGTCAGAGGTGCCCGCAGGGGGTTCGGTGCTGTAAAGCGGTCAAAAAATTCAAGGTCAGCTCTCATGCGCATTGCGATCAAAAGAATCTGGGATCGGGGCGGGCTTCGATGGGCTCTTGAAAGCATTAGACCAAGGTCTACGCGGTAGACCAAGGCCGGTTTGCGGCCACGAAGCGCCCGGCGGGAGGCAGGGGAAAACTTTGAGGAAGGGGAACGTACGAAGCCATGATGGGTGGTCTTGGGTTGGTTGAGTTGGGAGAGCAAGAATCTACTGTTGAATCTTGCTGCACAACTCTGAAGAAGCTGTAACAGTCGTCGAGCTCGCCCAAGAGCTTCAATGGGGCCTCCAAAAATTTGTGAGCCCTCGTGCGAAATGAAAATTGACCAGTGGTGGTCATCGCATAAACACCTTCTCTATTAATCTACGTCCAAGGGTATACAATTCCGAAATGAGTGCAGCTGTCATGCTCTCTGCCATGCCGTCCATGCCAAGAACTCGCTTCCAGCGCGAGGCGGCCAACCCTGCTCAACCTTCATATTGTGGCGAGCCGTGTGATCACATAGGCCTGCACACAAAGATGAAGATCGTCAAGAAGGTTGACCAACAAGCGAAGCCTAAAAATGGGCAATGGACTTACAATCGTCTCATCTCGTCCAGTGTCCAGTACTTCCGCATGCTGAATGACGCATATAAGCCCAACTTTCATGCGAAGACATTGAGATTAAGATGTCCTTACTTCTCAGCCCGCAGCTCTCCGACCTCCTCATCCAGATGGGTCTGCATAATTGGTCAGCGCCGGACGATGGCATCAATGGCTACAGCAGAAGCTTACCCAAAGGACCGTACCGAACGAATCAAGGACTTCTTTCAGCTCTTCTAGCCGAAGCTCGCGCGTGCTGGTCATGCACTCGTCGACGTAGGTGCCGAGCTTGCCCTGGTTTGCCACCCTTTCCTTAGATCTTCGTCTGGCAACGAATGACAGACAGCCTCTCACCAATCCGGCGTGAATGCCCTTATGTTGATCCTAGTGAGACCAAAGCTCGGTCAGCGCTTCGTTGCTTCCTTTGTAAGAAAGGGACTGACTGGGAGATCGGCGCTGAATGCGGGCATCTTCTTGGACAACAGCGGGAAGATATAGGCCTCTTCGATGTCGTGGTGCATAGTCAGTTTTTGAACAAAGTCGTCAGCCACTCGAAGGAAGGCGCGAATAGACCTGCCGCCTCTGTAAGCACGCAGTCACTTTCGGTCCAAGGGAAAGAAGCCCACATGCCCCCTGGGCGCTTGTTGTTCTCGCACGCTTTGTACATGATTTGCCAATTTGATTTGAAGTGGTTGTGGTACATTCTGCACAAAGGCGATAAGTTAAGCTGAAGTGCGAAGCTGCCACCAAAAGAGAGCGCACTCCATGCCCGTCGCCATCTTGTTGCTACATGGATCAGGAAAGCATCAGACTTTTCAGCAGTGTGCGCAATGACGCAGAGCGCACTAGAGCTTGTAGTCGGCTGCGGACAGGGGTGGCAAAGATGGGCTGCTCGCGACCGAGGCATGCCCGCTTGAGGTCGGGTTGGAGAGGGTTGACATGGCTCTAGGAGTGTAGACAGGAAGACGGTTGCAAAACAAGCGTTGAGAGACTGGACTGGCAGTGAAAGGGGCAAGGCGCATGCAATGAGCGATTGGAAAGCAAAGATGCGAGAGGAAGAAAGGTTTGGGATTCGGTCGATGTGGAACAAGAAGATTTATACGCGCAGCTCGAGGCCAGACGCAAGGTCAGCAAAGGTCGAGGTCAGCACCTCGGGTCGACAACCGGAGGCGCTTGCAAATAAAGTCCGGTGCGTGTCCTGATATCTCCGTGGGCCTCTCCATCGTTTGCTTCTTCAGCTCTGCTGTCGTCATAGGCATTCAACAGTCATCCTTTAGGAGTCCGTATCGTGGATGGTGTCGTGGTGGCAGACAGTCAGCCAGTGGTAAAGATGTCAGCATCTTAACTGTGCCAGCATGCCCTGAAGTTCGTTATTCCGCTGAGCGCCCATTACAACAACAGGCTGGCGTTGTATCGAAAGACATGATGCTTCCACTTCGAGCTCCGACTTGATCGTTCAGCCGGAAGACCTGCGCCCAAGGGTGGCGGACCTCCCGCCACCGCACGTGAAGCCAGTGGTGGTTATTACTACAAAGACGTTCTCTACGATTCTAGGCCGAAAAGTCTCAATTCTGACAAAGGTCCAGCTAACGTGCCTTCTCCGGTGCCGTCCATCCCAAAAGCCCGCGTCCAGCGCGAGGCGATCACCCTACCCATCCTCCATACTTCGAGCTCCTCATATTGTCACATGGGCCTGTGCACACAATGTCAAGATCTTCAAGACGATTGGACCCGGAGCCTGAAAGAGATATCGACTTGCATTCGCCTCATTTCATCCAAAGTCCAGTACTTTCGCATGCTGCAGGATGCATATGGGCTCAGGTTTCATGCGAGCAGATCCAAGCTGAGATAGACTCCACTTTTCAGCCCGCAGCTCGCCAACCTCGGCATCTAGGTGAGTCTGCATGCTCGATCAGCGTCAGAAGGTCGCACTGTTGGCAGCAGCTGATAACTCGCCCAAAGGACAGTCCCGAACGAATCGAGGATCTCTTTCAACTCTTCCATTCGAAGCTCGCGCGTGCTGGTTAGGCACTCGTCGACGTAGGCCTCTAGCTTGTCCTAGTTTGCCACCTTGCTCAGGTGTTTGCCTCGTAGCGAGTGACCGGTTCTCACTAATCCAGCATGGATTCCTTTATGCTGATCCTGAGTGGGACCTCAGCGCTTTGATCTTCCACCAGCAAAAAGTACTAACTGGGAGATCAGCGCTAAAGGCGGGCATCTTCTTGGCCAGCAAAGGGAAGAAATAGGTCTCTTCGATGTTGTGGTGCATAGTCAATTTTCGAACGAAGTCCTCAGCCGTTCGAAGGAAGGCGCGAATGGACCTGCCATCCTTGTAAGCGGAAAGGCCGCTTTAGTCGAAGAAAATACGCCCACATGCCCCCGGGTCGCTTGTTGTTCTCGCAAGCCGTGTACATAAGCTTCCACTCCTGCTTAAAATGGTTGTGGAATAGTCTGTACACGTTTGAACACGCCAATTAAAGGTGCACAACATGATTTTGCGAAAGGTGATCCTCTCTGACTCACTCCATGTGAGATGCCATTTTGTCACTACGGATTTCAGAACTAGCAGCATCAGCCTGATCAATAGCGCCGGCAGAGACACAAAACGCACTAAGCTTTATAGTCGGCTGCGGACAAAGGTGGCAAAGACGGGCTCTCCGCCACCGGGGCATCCACGCTGGAAGCGGTGTTTGAAAGAGTCGACATGGCTCTCAAAGTGCAAACAGGAGAAGGAGTCCAGAACAGGCGGTGAGAGGCAAGGCCGGCAATGAAGTGCTGGGCAATGCGCATGCACACACAGCTGGCAAAACTTAAAGCAACGCTCTATAGCAGGGCCAGGAACGACAGCAGACTTTGAGACTAGTTTTTGGCACTTGGTCGACGTGCACCGAGGAGCGACTCTCACAAGTCAGCGGCTCGGCGACATTACGAGCGACACACGAAAAGTCCGTGTTCTCCTCCTATCTCCGTACGTCTCTCATTCGTTTGCTTCTTGCTGCTCCGCTGCCAGCAAGACGTGCAAGGGCCCTTCTTTACGAGGTTGATACATGGAGAGCGTCGGCTTCGGGCATTGAGCCGTGTAAAGATGCCGACATCTTGACTTTGCCAACACAATGCTAACCCTGTGGACGTTCGTCATTTCCGCTTCAAATCATGGCGCAAAGGCAAGCTAAAGTTAGCTTCATAGGCATGATGCTTCCACTTCGAGCTCCGACTTGATTGTCCGCCCTGGGGAAGCGTGTGGCGGCCTCGAGTTGGGCGACGTTGCTCTGGTGGAAACCCCGAATCGAGAGCCGCTGGTCATCAAAGCCGACGAACAAGCTGTGGACGCGGCCTCGAGGCACCCCTCCCAAGCATGCCAGCTCTCGATCAGCCAAGCCCTCGCTTCTGCCTGCGGCCTTGCCAATCGCGACCAAGTGCAAGTCACGAAACTTCCACACCCTGTGCCGGCACAGTACCGAGCCACCCACGTTGAACTCTTCTTCAGAGATGCTTACCTGTAAGGATGTTCGCTTTTAGCTCCGCCATCGAAGATCTAAGCGAATTGGCAACCCAGCGCCCGAGCCGAGATGCACCGCATCCACATGAGCCTACTAGGATCATGCTTGTGGGTAGGAGAGAGGGTGCCACTGCCGGGAACAAGCATGAAGTGTAGAGTCGGTGAGATTTGGGTCAGAGGTGTAAGCACTGAGTCTTGAAACTTGGGAGCTCTCCAGCTCAGACCTTGTTGCAGTCCGAGGTATGCTCATTTCGCGGCTCGGAGAGCCCATCTAAAACTGAAGAGCTCCAAGCGGATTTCTGCCTATGTCGACCACGAGACCGAGGTGGTCTTTCGCTCCCAAAGCGCCAGCGTCTGCATCTTTCTCCAGGTGAGTGGGCGAGTCAGGCCGCTTTCCGAGCTCAACGCTCATTTGATTGCAGATTTCTTCGGAATGCTGGGACTTCGACAGCGATGGCAGCATGTTTCACGAAAAAATGGTTGAGCTTTTTCTGCCCGAGCTTTTTGCGCGGTGGAAGCGAGCATCGACAAACCACATCGTGACCCTCGTTCTCTTCTCGAGGGTCTTATATCAAGATTACGAGGTCCCGTTGCTCGTCAACAAGGATGCTATAGGCCAAGATGCCCATGGCCGCTCATGCATGGATGTCTACCGCGTCCTGTTGGATTTGGAAGCTGGGAGCGACTGGAACCAAGTGCGCAATAGATTGCTGTCCGAGGTGACCCAGTTTTCCCGCTCCATCATCCTCGATCACAACCAGTCGGCAGACGGTGGCGCGCTTGGGCGAATTTCGGCAGCGCACGAGGGCAACGTGTTAGAAGCCATCAACATGGCCTCCAAGTCGTTCGACAAGCGCTACCTTGTGAGTCTGTCTAGCTACAGAGAGGAGGCAAAGCCTCACACCGAACTTCCAGGACAGAGACCTGTTGCGCACCGGCATGGCGATCGTTTTGGTGACGGCGTAAGCTACTGCGCTGCCTTCCAGGTGGCCTGCTCTCTAACAAAGCCTCTTAGAGGCACCTGCTACTTCCATGTAGACAAGAACCTCCTGCGCCTCACCGATCAAAGATTGTCCGACATGGGCGTCACCGTCGACTGTGTCAGCTTGGCCAAGTTGCCTCTTCACGACGTTCCCGTCTTTTCCTTTGCGTCCGAAGAACCCGTTCCCGTCGAGATCAAGCTGGGTCAAAAAATCACGCCGACCCGGTTCCAGGCGCGAATTGGGATCATCGAGCCTCGCAAGCAGGACGGCAGCACCAGCACAGAAGATGGAGCCCGCGCCTTGCCGCCCTCGCTTGCCAAGATCTTGCAGTCTAGCCGGAAACACAAGGCGGAGCGCATCACCGACCCCCTGTACTTCGACTCTCCCTCGGAAGCGGCCGGCAGCCTGCAAACCTACTACTCGGTTCCTTCGTTCTTGGACGCCTCATTTTTCAGCAGACAACCCGATAAGCCTTTTCGAAGTGACCGCTTCATGCCGAGGTCACGGATGCACGCCGTCGAGAACCTGGCGGCGGTGGCAGAGTGCGAAAACGCTGTCATTAGCCTGCCCTTACTGCCGCCTTCCAAAGTCGGGAAACTAGAAGCCGATCGCGATGCGCGGCGAAAAGAGCGGGAGGCCTTTGATCTGGCCGCTTGCTCCGGTTCCAGCAAGCCTTCTCGAGTGAAGCTGGCGAAACCGCATCCGCCACCGCGACGTATCGTCCACAATGACCCTCTACCAGAGTTGAAAGAGGACTCCGTCGTCTCCACCCACACCGAGCGTGGCCGCACGCTAATCCGGCAGCCCAGCGTGGTCCTTCCAGCCATGACCACCCTGCCCACTGCACTGACACCAGCAACTACCACCGATGCTGTCGGCGCCGTCACACCCACCCCCTCATTCGATTCTCCACTCAAGCTCATCAATATGGCACCTGGAGCTGGCATATCGCCTAAAGCGAAGGCCAATTTCAGCCACGCCTTGATGGCTCGCATTAGTGCACAAGCCCAAGGGTCGGCCCCAGTCCCTGATCAGCCCCCAAAACCATCATGGATGGATCTGCTGACTGGCAAAGCCAAGGGACCCGCCGTTTCGCACCGGTTCGACGAAGCGGGCAGCTCGCGAGCAGATTCAGAAACCGCCAGCCTGCATTCGCGCCGCCGAGGCAGCTCGCCTTCATCCATTGTCAGCCTCAAAGCTGCCTCTGAAGAATCGCCGAAGACCCAACCCATCTCAATCTCGATGTCCCAGCGGCGAGGCTCCCGAAGTCAGTCTCGGCCACGGGTGATTTCGACCTCATCTTCTGAAGAGCTGTCTGCAAGCGACCTGTCCGATTCTGATTCGGAAGAGCCGACCAGGCCGTTCAACCCCTCCAACGTCCGAAACGCACAACACGACCTTACCCATGAGAGCCGCAGATGGCCCCGAGCGCCCGATCAGTGCATGGTCAAGTGGAAATCACTTTGCACACCGGCTCAGCTTCCGCTCTACATCGACTTCTTGCCGGACGAAGAAGACCTTCGGACGCACTACGACGTCGGAGAATACTACCTCCCCATCAAGCCGCAGATGACTTCCCTGTTCATCCAGCCCCAGAAAGAGCGAAGCGAGCAGGCAGCTGTTCTCCTCAGAGAGCTGGTGTGGCACCGAATCTTTCAAGGGTTTCAGGTGGTTCGGCTGAAGGGGCTTGGAGACCGGCGGGCTGCCAACATTCAAGACCTGCAAGCTCTGCTCTTTAACGCCGACTTCTCCAACAAACCGGAGGTGAGGCAAGCTTTCATTAGAATATCGTGCCGCGTTGTATCAAGCAGCTCCTTTCAGATCGTTCTGTCCTACGCTCGCCACATCCACAAGATCCGTTATGACCCGGCGCACCAGCGCATCGTTGTCAAAGTCTATCTTCGCCACACTAGCTTCAAGAAGCACTCGCATCACCACACGTTCCTCATCTGGGCCCGCTACGGGCAACGCTTTGAGCCCAGCAAAACCTCCTTTGTTTATACTGATCTGGACGGCGACGTTTACGACTTCCCTCAGCTGGACAGACTGCTGGCAGGATTGGACCAGAAGCAGCTGTTGTGGAAAGACAGGCTTCGCTTTTGGCGCACCAGATTTTTGGTCATGCCCAGTGCCATCAAAGACTCAAAATCGCTGATCCAGACGACGTGAGGCTGTACTGTTCCGTCTTCATCGAGCCCCGTGTCTGACATGGAAGAAATCAAAGCGAGGGCCTGGACGAAAACAGTTCGGACGATGACATTCGTCTGACCGGCATCATCAAACTTTTCCAGCTCTTCCAGAACGCACAGTGGGAAAACCCGCTTAACGCTCAGAGAGGAAACATCTCCTATCTATTTGTCGACACTACTCGGCCCTCTCAATACGGCACGGAAGAATTGCAGATGCAGCAAAGCGAGCAAGAGGCCCGCCGCACAAGGTCTATTCGTCCAGTACGGTTTGCCCTGTCTGACTGAGCCGAACTACAAAGCTCTAAGCTGCCCACAGATGCACCCTTTGATGGAGACCGCCCTTGATGAGATTGCCACGGCCATGCGTGACCCTGCATTCGGGATGAAACTGGAGACAAGGCGTTGGCACCTGTAGGTGGTTCTTTCTTCCCTCAAATGCGTAGTCGAATATCATTTTCTCTCCCAGACGGACTTTTCCTTACAGCTTTTCAGGCTCGGACCTCATTGACTGGTTCGTCGCCACCTTTGTCGACACCGATGATAGGACCAGCGCCTTGCAGGCTGGCAAAGTCCTGCAAAATAAAGGCCTGTTTAAATCCTTGGGCGCCGACCGCACTTTAATCGAGTGGGTGCACCTCATGCCTAGAAGCATATGAAAGGTCTAACAGCAAACAGCGGCAACTACTTCTACTACCTGGCACCTGAGCACTCGCCTCAACGCCCTTCGACGCGCAGTTGGTTCAGGTCAACCTCAGGCAAGGCATCGGAAGACTCCAGCCCTCAGCCCCAGGGGCCCGCAACCAACGAGAACGCCGACGCCATTGAAGTTGTCCCGACAACGATCAAAATCACCATGTCCACCTCCATCGTTCTAGACCTTGATCAAGCAAAGCGCACCGGCCGCGTTGAAGTAGCGCAGTGCCATCTCGACATCGTCCACAATCCTGCGAGCGTTTTCCACTTTGAGGTGCGCACTGCGATCGTAGTCCAAAGGGGGACGCCGATGAACGGCTTTATATCACACACAGATCAATTGGCTCGGTGCTGCAGCCTATGGTGTAGACGATATCATTCGAACGCTTTCGCGGACCATCGAGAGGACCGGCCTACGCCTCGTGGAGTGCCCCGTCCTGACGCCGTTATGTATGTTCTTGCCTCCGCGCTTCTGCATTGCTAATCTCAATTTGGCGTGGCAGCTATGACCGAGCTGAGTCCGCTGAAGCAGTCGGTCAAGGTCCGGTTGGCTTCGGTTCCGCCAGCGCAGAGCTTGGCCGACGCTGAGAGCAAGATCTATCAGCTCTTGGAGCGGTGTGACTACTTGATGGACCGCGAAGCGGACGGACGCATGCCGGCAAACGTGTCCCTGCGGTACAGCTACCGCCGCAGCACCACCCACCACAGCATCTTTGTCCACCTTTCTGGGATCGCGGTGGTGCAAGTTCTGGCCGAAGAGATGGCGATTCTGTGGGCCCCCAATCGGCTTTACTGCTCCCGCCTGGCCACAGGACGCCTGTCGCACTCGCCGCCTCCCTCGCACGACGCGCTGCTGGCATCGCTGTCTGCTTTCTGCGGAGATGTTGCACGCTTGGATGCTTTCTGGGCAGAGCTCGACGCTCTGGAGTCTAGTTCAGAGAGCGCGAGCGCCAGCGCGAGCACGATCACTGGCGTCGAGCACGTTTTGCAGATTCGAACCTGAAGGCCCAAAGATTCCCAAGTGACCCCAGTGGTCTCTACCGATCTAATCCTCCTCCTCGTCGTCGTCCAGCTCGATCTCGTCGATATTGGTCTGAGACACTGAGGTCTCTGCTTGGTCTTGAGAGGGTCGAGCCATTGCGCCCTTGTTTTGAGCGGGAACGAACGCTGGCTTGGCGGCGGCGGAGGTTTCGCTTTCTGCTTCCGCTTCGAGCTGCTCCATAGCACCCAAATGAGTCGCTTGCTCGGCGGGTACGATTGGCCTTTTGGATTGGACTGATGCCGTGCTATAGGCGCGGAGTAAAACTTAGCAAATGGTGACCAACGTGAAGTGGAGAGAAACACGTACATCCAGGCCTTTTCGATGTTGTAACGCGCTTGAACAGATCGCTTGACTGGGCAGTTGACACGTGAGCAAGAGTAGCACTCGGAGCAAGAGACGACTTACTTCGCAGGTACTCGCGGAAAGTGTCCTCTGAGCCATGCGCCAGTTCGTATGCGTGCCCTGGAAACGTGCAAAGTTAACCTCCATTGTGTCAAAGGGGCGACGGAGCTTACATTCAGCCCAGTAGTCAGGATTGACTCGGGGGTCGCAAAACTGCGAGCCATGGGCGTAGATGGCGCGAGCCCGGTCGATCTCGCCAAGTTTTCGCTCCAATGCAGCAAAGCGAAGGCACATCTCTGCGGTGGAGTGGTCAGGCAGCGATTCGATGGCGCGTTGATAGACGGGACGAGTTGCCGGCAGGCCAAAGTTGGACGCCGTCTTCGCGATGAGGATCTCGAAGGCCTGCGGGGATGCAGTGAGCGGCAACCAAAGACTTGGAGGAGATGCAACCTACCTCGAACTGATCGGCCTTGTCCACCTTTTCCACTGCGCGGTCGTACACTCGCAACGCCCGCTTTGCCAACCCGTTCTCCTCTTCCATTTTGGCATACATCATGAACAAGCTCTTGGCGAACTTCGGCGGCACATGCGCGATGGCGTCTTCAAAGAGGTCGCGGGCGCGCTCGATTTTGCTGCCGTCCTTGTAGCGCGCCAAGAACTTGGCCAGGTAGGCGTTCAAAAGCTCAAAGCGGATCGGGTAGGTGAACAGGTCCAAGCCGCGCTCGAAGACCTTAAACGAGTCCTCGAAGTAGTCGTTGTCTTCGAGGAACTGGGCGTAGTTGACGACCATTTGAGCGTTTGCGATCTTGAGCTCGAAGATCTTGTCGTAGACGGCTTTGGTGCTGGCTGTCGACCCCAGACTCTCTTCAAGGTCGGCTCTGAAGGACCAGAGCTTGAGACTCTTAAAAAGTCTCGCTTGGCTGGTGAGACTCTGTGTGAGGTCGAAAGATCGACTTGAGCCCATCTGCCAGGAGAAACAAAACAAAGCAGAACAACACGGACCTCGTCGTGAAAGCTTATGTTCGTCTTGCGCGGCACGTTCGTTGCCCGGGCCATCACCTTAAGCGCTTCGTCAAAGTTCTCGGCGCGCACTTCCATCTCCGCCCACTCGCACCACACCGTCGCCAGATCGTCCACCTTCTTGAACGGCACCTGCACAGCCTTTTCCAGGACCTTTCTTGCGGACTTCAAATCCGGCTCTGCCTCCTGCGAGACCCCGCCTTGTTCGAAAAACTTGGCCCAGGAAATGTAGAGTTGGTGAAGATGGCCCTGAGCTTTCCTTGGGTTGATAGTCTCTGTCGCCATGCGGTATGTGTCGTCGACCTGCTCGAAACGCCCGACAGTCAGACAAAGGAGTTCTAGGCAATCGGAGTCAAGCGGACCTTTTCGTCGTCGTTGCCGTAGAGCACGACTCGCTTCTCCCATTCTTGAATATCGTTGGGATTTCTTCGCAAAAGAACTTCGTTGACCAGGAAGGGCCTGCGATCCATCAGAGCCTCGAACGATTTCATTTGCTCGTCCAGCTCCGCCTCGTCGTCCTCATCTGCCTCGCCTGCCGCAATGGAATCCATCAAGCCGGACACAAACGACTCGGAGAACTCGGCATAGGCGTCAAAGACCATGGTGAAGTCCTTGATGGTGAGGACGCTCCGCAGACCCTCCTCGAAAACTTCGCGGGCGTGGGCAAACTCGCCCTTCTTGATCCAAAACGTTGCCAAACCGATGAAGAGGCGGCCGGCTTGATCAGGGTATACTTTAATGCCTTTGTTGCGGATGATGTTTTCCACGTTGAGCTTCGTGCCGTCGCTGGACATGGTGAGCTTGAACAGCTCTTTCTCGGGCTCGCCCGCAGGTGCAGGTGCAGGCGTCGGCTGAGGCGGCCCCGCCTTTCTAATCAGGGCTGTGCCGTTCTGGCCGGCGGGCACAACATTTTCCTTGCCGTCAGGCTGGGGCGCAGGGGAAGACGGCCTGGGCGCAGCCTCCTCCTCCGCAGTGAGCGACCCAGCCGGTAGGTCATCCAAGTCGATGCCGATCTCGTCTGGAAAGCGTTCGGCAGTCTCGAGGAATTGGGCGAGCAGTTGGAAGGCCGACTTGCCCTCTGGGCTTCGGTAACTGCCTTTCGCAGCGGACAAGGAAAGCTCGAGCAACAGCTTGGCACAACGAAGAGCGCTTTCGGAGGCCGCGCCCTCTTCTTCTTGTGAGAGCAGCAGCTCGATGTAGTACTCGGCCAAGGTAGAGTCAACGGCGAGGTAGCGCTGCCATATGGAAGAGAGGTAGGGGCCGCCGACGGAAGCCGCGTGCCGAAGATACAGGCGCCAGATTCTAGGGTGCAGGCTGCCAGCCAGCGTACGTAGCGCCCTGTCGAAAGTGCGGCGGGCGTGGGAGAGGGAGAGGAAAGCTGGGCATTTGGGGTGGGTGAAGATTGTCAGGTAATCGAGCCACAGCCGGGGCATCTGCAACACACAAGTACCGTTAGGGTCAGCTGAGTCATGAGCAGTAGAAAGAGAAGGGAGAGAGTGCGTACGGTGGGCAAACAAATGAGTGCTCGCTCATATGCTCCGGCCAGCGACTTCCACTCTTCCTTGCCCACAATGCCGTTCAGTCCGCCCACCCAAGCGAGGTCGAAATCCACATCGCCTTCGTCCGTTTCCCCTGCCTTGTCTTCCCGGATCAAGGTGAGCAACTTTTCGCCGACGCTGGCCTCCAACTCGACCCGCTTTTTGCGAGGCGCAGAGAGCTTGACCGCTTTGCCTTTGGCCGGCGTGCCAAGGACATAAGCCTTGCGCCACTCCAAGTAAGCGTGCCAGAGCTTGAAGCTGGTCGGGTGGTGGCTGAGCGCCCGCTCGTAGACGTCGACCAGGCGAGCGTAGGCAGTCCGCCCTGCCGCCGTGGCCAGCTGCCCGCCCAGGAGCTCCAGCTCGTCATCTGAGGCCGTCCCGCGAGCGTCCAGCTGCTGCTGGAGCACCGCTTCGTGCACCTTGTTGATGTAGCTGAGCCAGTGCGAGAGGACGCTGTTTTTCGACAGCTCGTCCTCGATTCTCAGGTCGGAGGACGGCGTGAGGCTGAAGAGGTCTGGTAGCGGCTTGGTGACCGGCAGTGTGGCCGCGATGGACTGAAGAGTGTCCATGATGCCGACGGACCTTTTCTTTTGGCTGCTGCTCTCAAGCCAAGTTCGAAGTCGACGACACTTTTTTGGTTTTGCCTGTCGCCGCTTTTGGGCGCTACATGGACTTGGTGTGCATGAAACAACGAGAACAACGTGAGTGGTGGGTGAACGATTGCACGGGTGCGAGCCCAGCTACGACAAAATGGGCACCTCCTGATTTCCGAAGCGACTATTCTTCGTCGTCGCTTTCATCGTCCTCCTGCTCCTCCAACCACTTGATGAAGGGCTTGGCGGCGAGGCGAACCTGCTTCGAGACCTGCGCAGAGCGAGTTGAAAAGACCGCAAGCATGACGAGAAGCAGAAAAGAGAGACTCACTTCTTTGGGCACGTACTTCTTGCTGACGTGCTTGCCCCATTTCAAGGCGGGCTCCTCCTCGAGAACTTCGGCTTGGTAGACTACACCGAGCAATGAGCGGAAGTAGCGGATAGAACGCGGAAGAGACGCACAGGCCATGAGGATCTTGGGCGTCTGGGGCACCAGGTCGGGGTAATTGACGCCAATGTGGCGCTCAAGGCCACCCAACAAGCTCTTCTGAAACTTTTCGCCCTTGTCCTCCGAAGACAGTAACTGGGACAGCGTTTTGAGCACTGCGATCAGGGAACGCAGGAATGAAGACGGCCTCACTTTCAGCAAAAGCGGAGCGTGATCCTCCACCTCTTCGGCGATCTTGTCGGTGAACAGACCTTCGACAAGAGCTTGGACGGTGCGGTGCTTCTTGTCGATGCCCATCTCGACAGCCTTCTTGTAGATCTCGGCATCGGTCGCCGTGCGGTTGTCCGCGACCCACTGCTTGTACACACCGTAGGGTCCACCTTCCTCGTCGTCGTCGTCGGCAAGGATGGCGGCAGTGATGCCCGAGTTGAGAGCTTCCATGCGAGCGGCCATGGCCTCTTTGGACGTGTCGGCCGCCCAGTCGACCTGGTCTGCGTCCACGACTTCGACCTTGGACATATCTTTGGCGCCGGCCGCGATCTTGCGGGACATTTCGTCGTCGCCCGAGCCCTCGTCGCCGTCTTCGCCGGCCGCATCCGGGGAAGCGCCCCCATTCTCGGTCGCCTTCTTGCCCTTCTTGGACGGCTTCTTGGGCGGGTTCTTCAAGATGAAGGTGACCAGCTTGTGGCGCATGTCGACCGCCTTGCGCTCACCGCAGGCCTTGCAGTCACGCAAGATGTTGTCGTCTCGAGTGATGATGAGGTCGGTCTCTGAGAAAATCCGGCCCGTTGAGCTCAGGAAAATGACGAGACAAGAGCTCAGAGCGCACCTGGGTTTTTGCACGAGCCGCAGAGCACAAACTTGTCGATGAAGACGTCGAGGAGCTCGCGAAGCCTCTCTTGCGTGTGGATGCCGTTGACAATGAAGCGTTCGGCTTTGTCGTCCAAAATGGCTATATAGAGTACATCAGCTCTGTGGTATGAGAAGTGCGGCAGGAGAGATTCACTTTGGGCCCCAAGTCTGCAAGCGGGACCGACCTCAGCTGGAAGATCAGGCGGATCAGAAAGGGAGCAACCCACTCGCAGCCAAAGAATTTAGTCGCGTAGCCGGGAGGGCGGCTGAGGGAGCGCGACACGTCCACAATGTTGGGGAGCACTGGACATGCACCTGCATGTCAGCATCCCTTCTCTACGGTCATGAGGTGACGGGCAGCAAACGCACCAGTCTTGACTCCGTTGCCTTTGCCTTCCACTTTGGTCAGCAAGACTGGCATCCTGGCAAACGCTTCTTGGTTAGAACCTGCTCCCTGTCCGCAAACATCCAGGGGACTTGCTTGTATCGGTAATGGGCATCGCCAGCATTTTGGCGCCCAATATTGACTACTCCGGCCCTAAAAGGAGAGGGAAGGAAACGTCAGCAGGGCCAGCAAGGCCAGCAACTCAATGGGGGCCGCCACCTACATGATGAGAATAGATTTTTCAGGTTCTGCAGAGGCTCAAGCGTGAGCTCCAGCTCGCTGATGAGATCAATAGAGTCTTCGTACAGGTCAGAAAGCGGCGAATGGTCGATGAATGAAGTCTTGCAGCAAGCTGTTTGCGTGAGGCGCATGCGCATGAACGAGATGAGCCTGGAGCCTGCAGTCAGCCTAACTTGTTTCTAGCGCCACCACCTGCCACTGGCTCCCGTGCACTTAAAAGGCTAGGGAGAGCAGTTTGGGCAGGTAGGATGAGTCAGAAAACGACCAACCCTGTGCGTCGAAGGTGCTGGAGGGGCTGGGGCCGGAGATCTAGCTAGCGAACAAATCGTGGGCAATAGGCTTGGATGGCGCTTGCTTAAAAGAGGTGTCACGAGCTGTGAGGGGAGCTGGAGCAGAGACGGCTGCGCTGTTGGAGAAAGAAGGGCGGAGAGCCGTTTTGTCTGCGTTTGCCAGAGGAAGCTCAAAATTGTGGGAGGCCGCTCGGTTCTCGTAGACAGACCGCTTTTTAGGAGTATGCAATGACAATGTTATGTACAGGTTTCTCTCAGGGTGCAAGGGTATCCTCTTGTTGGGGCGTTTCCACATTCTAACCACTGCCAAAACCGACAAAACTTGGAGAGGTGTGCTACTTTTGTTGCTGCGCCTTGCTACGCATGGTGGAGAGCATGGGCAAGAAGGACTTGAGCAGCTCGGGTCGTTGGAAGAACGGGGCCTCTTCGACATTGAAACGGCGCAAAAGTTCGATCTGCGTCGCGACGAGGCCGAAGGGGTGGGGGCGGACAGTGCAGATGCGCTCCAGGAGAACGCGCACGACGATCTCTTTGGAGAGGTTGTCGCTCCGCTCTGAGCCGAAGATGAAGAGGATCAGTTGGGCGGCCCAGTGGGTGTGCAGGTTAGGGAAGCGCAGCTGGTTAGCGGCGGCCGACATCAGGTGGTAACGTCCTAAAGGCCTCCAATCAGCGCATGTACACAAAGCCAGGGTCACAGCATAGTGAACTCACCTTCGGGGTCCAGGTCGTTCATCAACGTTTGGAAGAGCTGCACGCTCAGGCCTTGCTCGTCAAACGTGGCCGAGCTGTTGCCCAAGGCGGCAATGCCATTTGTCATTAAAGTCATGAAAAAGGAGCTAATGAGCTTCTTGTTGTAGAGCAGGGGGCCGTCCGGGCCGGCCTGAACTTGGAGTTGGCCGGCAAACGAGGTGATGGCAGCTGGCGCCATCTCGCCGCGAAGAATGCTGTCCAAGGCTTGATGAAGCTGCTGGACGGAGCTAAGGGGCGAGAGGAAGTCGGTGAGAATGACAGGCGGGCGGCGGAAGTCCGAGTGGGCGAAAACGTCGCCGGCGAACGGATCAGAGAGCTTGACATCCGAAGGGAACGCCGACAACACAATATTCTGAGGACGTGCACGGCACTGAGCAACAAGTCCGGTAGGGCAGGCAGAAGGAGGAGGGGACAAACCTGAAGCTGCATGCAGGAGCTGGGGATCGCATCGCACAGGCTAATGTAATGGGTCGACAAGAAATCTGGGTAGTCATGCAGCAAGACCAGAAAGATCTTGCTGGTGGCCACGTAGAGCGACTTGATCGTCTCGGGTAATGGCCCGCGGTGCACGTGCGGTTCCAGAAAGCGCAACAGCGAGACCAGCAGGCGCAAGAAGGTGGTCTGGCCTTCACGGTCGCGCAACAGCTTAGGCATCAAAAGCCGATGGGAGATCAACGATATCCAGGAGAAAGTGAAGCCCGGGAAATAAAGGGGCTGGAGGGTGTTGATCGAGTGGCTGTTATGTGAACGCTCAATGCATGGCCAAGTGAGTGCAGGCTTGGAACGAAAGCCTCACCTCAAGGCGACCAGGATCTTCGGGTATGCGGCGCCCAGGTGGTTCTCGACGTGGCTAAGGTTGCTCAAAAAGGAAGAGAACAGGCGATAGAAAGGCTTCTGGGCTACAGCAAAGTGCACGCCGAGCTCTTCGTGGCACTGGGCCAGCACCAAGACGATGATGGAGAGCACTGAGGGTTGTGACAGCGGTAAGCCTGGTACAAAACGGCAAAAGCGAAAATCCTACCTTTCGTGAGGTAAAATGCTTTGGCGTCCAAGTTGCCCATGTCGCCCGTGCCATCTCCGTGATATTTGAGCATGAAAGCGATCAGGCTACCGAGAGCATCGACAGGGGAAAAGATGCCCGATTCAATCGTGCCTCCCAGAGCCTTTTGCTTGATGTAGTTGTCGATGCTGACCTCGGTGCAGGCTGAACAGCACAGGAGTTAGCACAAAGGCAGCTCAAAGGCAGACGAATGGGGAGACGTACTTCGGAAGAAACGGGAGGAGAGATCTTCGCCCTTCAAGATGCCTTGCTCTTGCAGCTGGACCACATACTCCACGAAAGAATTCTCCAAAGACGTTGACTGCTGGAAGATGCGGACCCATTGAACGAAGAACAGGGTGAGCTGCTCTTTGACCTCGGCGTTTTCGATCCCTTGCCTGGCGGCCGCCGCTCCTCCAGGGCCGGCGCGAAGCTCCTCGATGACCTGTAGAGCGGCCTCCGTCGCCTTCTCGGCACGGTGTGCTTGAAGCAGCGCATCGATCAGGTGGACCAGCTGCTCCTTGGTGGCCAAGGCAGGCTTGGAGTGCAGGGCCTGGCGCACGAAGCGAGCGGCAAAGTCGACGGTGGTGGCGCGGAAGTCGCGGGTGACAAACTTGGCCAGCTGCGCCTCGTAGTCTTGCAGAGGGATGATGTTATGCTGAATTAGGGCGACCGTAACAGGGACGTTGAACTTGCGCTGTTGCCGAGTCCCTGAGGCGTCAGCTGGCTTTCTCTGAGCGAGCGAGAGATGGCGCTCACCTCGTCTTCTGCGTAGACCAACCAAGACATGACTTCGCGCAGGACCTTGTCCGAGAAAGCGCACAGCTTGTCGAGCAAGGTAGCGTACACTTCTCGCGCTAGGTCGGTCGGGGCCCGGTAGAGCAGCTGGACCACCTTCTGGGAGCATGCCAGCGCTGTTTCGTCGGTATGCAGCGAGCGGGCGGCCAGGGTGGGCAGGTCGTTGAGCACACCGGTGATCTCGTTATTCATGGGCAGTTCAGCCAAAGACAGTGCTGTTTCAGTGTGCAGGTGGCCGTCCAACTCGGTGACGACGTGGTTAAAGCTGTCGACTGCCTGCTGCACAGTGAGCATGAGGGCTGGGCCTTGTCCCGGATAGTCGGCCTTGGGCCGCAGCGCAGTCTCGTCGTCGTTGGCGGGAGTCATGCCACGAGCGGCACGCTCCAACGAGCTGACCGCCGCTGCGCGGACGCGGCTGAAGTCTTCGTAGACTTGGAGCTGCTGGGGCTGAAGACCATTGACTTTGAGGCGCAAGGGGTCCGGCAACATGTTGGAGAAGTGCGAGGCGGCCTGCGAGGCTTGGTCCCAGTACGCTTGATTCGAGTGCTCGCGGTGCTTCCGGCGGCTGCCGTAGGCTGCTGCCAGACCTTCATCAATCTCGCCGACCGCCTTTTCCATCGCCACGCGCTCCACCACCGAGCAAGCCAGCTCAAGGTTGTCATTGACTACAAAGGTGATGGCGGACTCGGGCAAGTTGTGCTGCACAGCGAAGCCGCCTTTGTCAGTAAAGGCGGTAATGGAGAACGATTCACTCACTTCAGAGAAGCCGTTCTGGATGAGCAGGTTCCTCAAGTTGGTTATGATGCTGAGTCGAAGCGGCTCCTTGCAGGTGACCAAAGCCAGGCTGCCAGCCAAGTTCTGCACCATCAGGTGGGCGGATTTGCGCAGCTTAGCCTCGTCGCCCTCCATAGCAAAATCCTTTGCTGCGAGTTCGCGAGTGGAGATGCCGGCAATGGTTACCGAACGCTCAACGACGGGTGCGATAATCTCGCGAATGGCGCGATCGAGGGCGGCGAAGACGACGCGCTTGAAGTTGGGGTTGTTGGCAAACTGGGGAATTTGAGGGCTGAAGACGACGTAAGACGGGAGGGACTGCAAAGCGGCTGTGATGCTCTCTTGGAGACCGACAGCGAAGCCAGCGCCGCTGGTGAGCATGACACCGGGCTGGCGGGCGGCCTGAGATGGGAAGCCAGTCGCCGTGTCACGGTCGTTGGCGATCATGGCAGCGCTCGGCGCAGATCCTGGAGCGGCAGCTTCGCTCTTTTCCGGGCGGCTGCGCAGAATCTGAGAGGCCTCGATCTGCTTGAGATCCAGATTCAGGCTCTTGCATAGCACCTCAATCTCGAATTTGAGGTTGAGCTTGAGCTCGGCGAACTGGTAGAGCTCGACCAGCAACCGAACGATGGCCATGAGCCACGGGTTTGGCGGCTTGAAAACCTTTGACTTGGCGGCCTGCTCGAGGATTTTGCAGACGAACGGGATGGCGGCGATCAGGCGGCCGCTGTCGTAGCCCTGCACCAGCAGCTCTTTGAAAGCGATGTTGTTGTGCTTAATCGGTTTGTTGCGAGCCAGGGTGAGCGCGCCAACCCAGGCGCCTAGGTTCTTGAGCAGAGTGCGCTCTGTGCTCGACTGGGTCGTCTTGTCCGAATTTAAGAGCACGGCCGACTTGCTGTATGACTCTTGCAGAATGTGCTTATCCAAGAGCGGGCGCCCGAGGCCGCTAAGAAAGTCGAGGTAGAGGCCGTGGTTGTTGGGCTCGATACAGACGCGCTGGGCGACAAAGTAGTTGGCCAGCCAGCGGAAATTGTCCTCTTGCAGGCGCTCGTTCATATCGGCAATCTTGGCCTCGAGGTTGGACGGCGCCAAATTGTTGATGATGAACAGGATCTTGTCAGAGGTGTCCTCGTCTGGCGGCTGCAGAGGCTCGTCGGTGTCCGGCGACGCTTGAATGGCGGCAAAAGGCAGCGCTGGGGCGGCCCCTTCTGCCTGCGGGTCCAACAGACCGTTCTGGAGGGCCAACGCCTCGGCTGAGCCTGGCTCAGCCAAGACTGCACGTGCGTAGGCGGCGACCTCGGGGTTGGCGGTCGAGATGTGGGGGATGTTGAGGATGGCGTTGGCGAGCTGAGGCCACTCTTGCAGACGCGGTTGGAAGCGCGCGAGGGCATTGATACCAAAGCGGTAAGAGGCCGTTGTGGGCGGGTGCTTGAGGGCGTCGAGAACGTAGCGAACAGCGATGCCGAGTGGGATGTGGTCGACGACCTGGTGCTGGATGAGACAGCCAAAGAGGTGGGCCGTTAACAGCAGCTCTTGCGGAGGGTAAGTGGCCACGAAGCGCATCTCGTCCATAAGGCCGTGCAACATGCACTGGTAGAACTCGATGGGCCGAGCCTCGCCAGAATCGCGGGCGCGCTGGAGGATGTGCACGACCTCGTCGACCGTGATTTCGGCTTCATACATGCGGCGAAAGGTGGAATCCACTTCGGTTTCAATGTCCGAAGGGAAGGCGGCCACCGCCATGCCGGGCTCTTGGTCGCCGCCGGGGGCGAAGTTGAGGAGGCGGGGGTGGAGCTGCAGGCTCAGCGTGCGGACTTCTTTGAACGCCTCGATGTCCTCCGAGCTGAACAACTCGTGGCTCATGCGCAGCGCACGCATGAAAATTGCCACAGCCCCGGCCAGCAGCGGCATCGTGGTCGCCTCGGGCGGTGGGTCCATCTCGTTCCGGTGCAGCTCGTAGCGGACCTTGCTGCCAACAAAGGCCAGCGTTTCCTTCACAAACGGGGCGCCGTGACGGGCGATGGTCGTCTGCAACCAGCGTGCCAGCTCGAGGTATTCCCTGCGCGAAGCCAACGCAGCGGCATCGAGCGCCAGACGGAAGGGTCGCAGCTCGAGGATATCCTGCAGGATGTGCAAGTCTTGGCCGACGTCCACGATGCGGCCGAGATTGAGCTCCGATTCGTCGTAAAAGTCGCGAAGCGCGGCCAGCACAAACCCACGATCGAGCTGCCAAAGCTTAAAGAAAACCAGCTGGTGCGAGGGGGCGCCGGCGAGGAAGGTGGAGAGCAGGCGGGCGCAGAGAGAGGTGTGCAGGGCGTTCCATGGCTTGTCAATGACGACGAGACCAATTAACACGAGCTCAGGGTGGCTCTTGCTGGCGCGCTCAAGGATGTCGCTGACGGTCTGCTCCAGACTCTCGTCGTGCGACAGGCGGATGAGGGTCTGGATGAGCTCGACGGCGTTCCAGGCGGCGCCTTGGACGGCTTGGGCCAGACCGCGGATGGTAGAGTTGGCGCCTGCTACGTCGGCAGCGGACACGATTTCGGTGATGTCTGGGAAGGCGCCGATGGAAGGGATTTCGGTGGGAAGGAAGGCGAGGCGCTCGAGCAAGAGCAGCTGGCGGCTAGGGTTCGTCCACTTGCCCCACAGTGCTTTGGTGGCACTGGTAGAGTTGAGGAAGATGCCTGCTAGCGCCTTGAGGGCCCAAGTCTCTGGCAGCGGATCCGAAGACTCGTCGAAAGCGGTGAAGATGACTGCGTTCCAGTTGGACCCCGCAGGCAACTGCTCATAGAGCACTCGAACAAAGACGGCGGGGTCGATGCCGATGTTGTCGCCAGCGGTCGCGGCGAGGCCGAGGTAATCAACCAGCAGCTCGGCCAAGCGTCGCTCGGAGCTTGGTGAAGAGGGCGGCGAAGGACACTTGCCGTGCTTCACAATGATGGCTTTGAAGAGCTCCGCGAAGCAGGAGTTGGGGTCTGGGATCAAGCGATGTAGGATGGAGATTGTAGGCGTGGTCGTCGCGAATCTGGAGCGGCGCCAAAGCCTCAGGGTTCAGCCCACAGCTTTGGCGAGCGAGAGAAGAGTCCAAAAACGCACTCCATATTGTCCAAAGAGTGCAAAGCAACCTGCGTGGCGATTTGCACGCCCACTCGAGTGCGAATGGCCCGCACAAAATTCTTCTTATGCTCGATGTCGAACAGAGGCTGCACGGCTGGCGATGGCCGGTCGTCCCACACTCCTAGTTCGCATTTTTCGGGGTCGATTTGCCAGTCTGAGACGACGCGGTCGAGCAGCCGGCTTAGGGCGATTGGCCCGACCACGTCACTTGCCTGTCCCGCCGCCAATCCTTCCACTGCCGCGTGCCAACTGTCCTTGATCAACGCATAGGCGGCCAGGCCAAACTCTTTGGCCTTGCCGTGCAGGGCGAGGGCGTTGCGGTAGGCCGCCGGTGACTGGTTGGCCTGGTTGGCTGGCGGAAGGACGAGCACCTTGACCATTTCCAGGCCCAGCACCAAGCGCTCGAGGCCGGTGAAGCTGCCGCGATCGCAGAACGAGGCCAGGTGTTCGCCCATGCTGCGAAAGGCCTCGGACGACGCTGAGCCGGACGAGGTGTCATTCAATCCGGACAGCACGGCCTCGCGGAAGCGGTGGGTGAGCAAGGGGTCTCTGACGAGCTTTTTGGTGCAGGAGAGGAGCAGTCGGAGCGCGAGATGGGGCGCGGGCGTGGGATGGGGAACAGGCGCATTGAGCGGGCTGGACAGCGCAGGGGCGGACGAGATGATCAGGCGACGGACGAGATGAATGTTGGCCTCTGCGCCATGCGCCTCGACCAGCTGCAGCGGCGTCCAAGACGTAAGCTGACCCTTTTGACTGGAGACGTGGGGAGGAAGAGACTCACAGCGTTGATCTCTCTGGCATTCCTCTCGTAGCTCTCGTCACTGATCGTGCTCAATTGAAAGACCAGCTGGGCCTTTATGATGGCCAGAGTCGAGGCCTGGTTCTGCTCGGAAGTCAGCATGTCGGCCCTCCCAGCGGACTCGGGCGATGCGCACCGTCTGCGAGCCATTGGATGCGCTCCGCATGCTTGGGGATGTGGGACTTTTCTCAACCTCTCAGCTTGTCTCGACGCATCGCCACCAAGGACAGGCGCTCTCTCAAGAGCTTGGGGGTCCGAGTCGAGCTGGTTGCCTGCTCTGCGCCCAAGTTTGCTCGCTCCCGCACGCAACCCGTGGTGGCAAAATGCAAACAAGGTCTCTCTACTTGGCATGTCATCTCTAGTTCCTCTGACATCGCTATGATACTGATTGCGCGAGACGGAAGAAATCTACGGTGCGGCTAACCCTTGCAAGCCCGAAAACGCAGGGCTTTGTAATGGTAGGAGAACTGCAGCAGGTAGACAGGTCAACAGCGAGGGCGGTGATATGAGAAGCGACGCACCAGACCACGCTCGTTCTCAGTGTAAGGCAAGTTGTCGACAAAGTCGCTGAGCTCCACCTCAAAACCCGTGAGCTGGAGCAGCTCCAACACCTCTTCCGCGGTGGGCTCGATGAGGGGCCCGGGCCCGTGGTACAGAAGGGCGCCAATGTTGAGAAAGTGGCCACCGGGCTTCAGCATCCTGTGGACTTTGCCTGCAGGCGGTTGGTTAGCAAAGCTCAGGCGGCCAAATTTGAAGGGCAGCGCACAAAACGTGTCTGCCATGTCATCCGGCACGTCAATGAAGAAGCACGAAGCCACAAAATCGAAGCTGCCAGGCTTGAGAGCCGGGTGATCTGTTTCGTCGGCTTGCAAAAAGTCGCCGGGCAGCATGGTGATTCGGCCAAGGACTTCAGGATCGATTTGAACGTCGGGGAAGCGAACAGAGCGCGCCATGTCGGCCACCGAGCGCTGGTGCGAGAAGCTGGAAATCCAGGGGCACACTTGATGTTCGTTGATCGAACGACTCTTGAAGACCATCTCTTTCCCGAAAAGCATAAAGTACGAGAGCTCGACGCTGTACAACAAGAACATTGTTCAGCTGTGAAATTGAAGCTTAGTACATTAGACATACCCCACAACTTCGCACCCTGTGAAAGAGAGGACTAAGTCGCCACCGAATCGACGGTGGATAGTTTGTCTTACCCATTGCCGCCAAATCTATTGACCTTCTATCAGCCCAAAATCTCAAGACAATAGATCGTCGATTTACCATAGCACAGACGGCCAAGGCCGGCTCCTGGGACCAGCACTTTGGGAGGCGAGGAAGGCTTGGAGGCGATGTGCTTTCTGCAGGCTTCAAGGATGAAGTCGTGGGTGGCGTATCGTTCTTGAGCACCATCCTCTTCATACCCGTACGTAAGGATCTCTCTCGATTTCACTAAGCAGAGGGCAACGAACGCGACCAATCGCGCACCAAGTGTTTGAACAGCTCGTCAACACGGCTACAGCAGCAGTCAGCCACTTCAAGCCTTCCGCGATTTCAGAGTAAACTCATACGAGAAGGCGTTTACAGGCGGATCAGACGCGAAGGCATGCTTGACGGGTCGATAGGGCGCCCCAGTTCTCAGGAGTGCACGACAGAGCTGCCCGTTGATCCAGATGGCATCTTCGACGGCATCAAGTTTCGCTCCCCATCGCAAAGGGTCCAAGTAGAGCTTCCTCTTGCCGGGCGGGGCCTTCCTCAAAGCGAGTCGCTTGGTTCGAATGCGGCCATAATTGACCTTTTCCCATCCCTTCAGACTCGCCCGAGCCTGGCTTAGAAACGGACTTGTATCGCTTGAACCTGGGCTGGGCTTGAGCACGCGCCACCAGCCCAGCGGGAAGTACTTGTATGGCAGGCCGAACAATGCGACCGTAAAACACAAGGCGAGCAACGCTTCGAGCAAGTCAACGGGCATCAAGCGCGCATGTGTTGGCGTTGCGTGTTCGCTCAAAGTACCATAACGTGTCAAGACACAAGCCAGCAGTCACAAATCACCAGTCGAGGCAGGTCGTCGTCTGCCTCAGAGGTTGGAGTCGGACCGCCTCGATCAAACCTCCGCATTACGATGGCGCCAAACATGGGCAAGCACAAGGAAGTGCGTCGTCTGTTCGAGCTCCAATTACACGAAGAGTCTGCTCACTGCGACACAGAGCGTGGCCGCTCGGGTGACTGGCGCTGGCGCTGCAGGTCAGTCTGCCCACCAAATTTTTGCAGGACGGTCTTGAATGCCTGCACAGGCATCTGCGAGCTCGCTCTCTTCCACCCGATAGACACTGTGGCCAAGCGCTTGATGTGTGGCTCTCTTTTCGATGTGCCGAGCGCAGAGCTTAACAGGCAATCACTTGGACAGGTCGAACAAGGTCTGTCTGCTGCATAAACTCTTGTGCCCCATGATACATCAGATCCTGATCAGGTAGGACTCCATACAGGCCAAAGATTTTGGCTACAGCACCGTCATATTCAAGAACTATGCGAATGCGCCATTGGGAACCAGATTGCTATCGTGCGTTGAGGCCTCCGCTGCTTCACTGGTTGGTCCAGCGCTCAGTGGCAGCGTGCAGTCTCTTTCCTGGCTTGGGCTATGCTGGTGCTTCCTTTTTCATCTGCCACGCACGCCCAATCTGACTCCCGTCCACAGGGAGCTACAAGATCCTCCAAAGAGTTTATGTGCGTTTACCCCGGAAGCCCAGGAGCCAGTACAACACGCTGATCTTCATCGACTGCACACAGAAATTCGGTGGCCAGCCCTACGTCAACGACTTCTTGAACGCCAACTACAAGCAGCAGTTCATCTCCGCTTTCGGCGAGAAGAACGGCAAAGCCATGACCAGCGCCGTCGCCGGCTCCATCATTGGCATTGGCGAGGTCGTCTTGCTGCCCCTCGACTTGCTCAAGGTCAAGCGTCAGACCAACCCCGAAGCGTTCCGCGGCCGCGGCATCTTCAAGCTGATCGCTGACGAGGGCTTTGGCCTTTATGCCGGTTGGTCTTGGACCATGGCACGCAACGCCCCGGGCTCTTTCGCCCTGTTCGGCGGCTCCTCATTCACCAAGGAGTACATTTTTGGCTTGAAAGACTACTCGGCAGCGACCTGGGGCCAAAACTTTGTGGCGTCCATTGCTGGGTCGGTGGCTTCCATTGCTGTCAGCCAGCCCATCGACCTCATCAAGAGTAAGTTCCTCTTGCCTTAATTGTCCTGCCTGAGGCGCCGATTCATCCGTGGGCCAGCTCGCATCCAAAACCAAAATTTCGAGACACGGCAAGGCGGCTTTGCCATCATTTCCGAACTCATCAAGCACGAAGGCCCAGCTGCTTTTTTCAAGGTGAGGGCTGAAGTGCCATCAGTTTCCTGTCATCAATTTGAGGTCGGTCTTCTCACATCCGATTCGCCAGGGCTTGACTCCCAAGATTCTCGTTGTCGGTGAGCACACGCCTTCCTGGGCTGTTTCTTAGCTAGCTGTTGTGGCACCTTGCTCAACGACTTCATCGTTTGACGCGATCTACAGGCCCGAAGGTGTGTTCTTTTCCTATTTTCCTAGATAATTTCGATTCTCACGGTCAAAAACGACCAATCCAGTTAATCTTCAGTTTTACTTTAGCTCAAAGTTTGATCCCCTTCTTTGGCAAGCTCATGTAGACGAGAGGGGGCCGAGAGCGAGAGCGAGAGGTGGTCGTAGACGGATTTTTTGTACGAGTTATCTAGAGGCCTTCACCAATTCACACCTCAATCCCTTCTCTTACACCTCAAGCAGAGGATTGGAACGGCAGCCACCACTCTTGTGTGTTCACGAGGACAGAAAGTTCAAAGCGAGCACTTGCATCTCTTCCGCACTCCATTCAACCGAAAAGATGGCAATTCGTACGGGGCTTGCATCGCCGCCTACTTTGTTGTACTGATCTTTTCTCACAGCTAGAGGAGGATCACGCGGCGGTCGCGGCGGCTTTGGCGGCGGCAGAGGAGGCAGCAGAGGAGGAGGATTTGGCGGTGGCTCTCGAGGTGACTATCCTGTCCACTCCGCTCGCTCTCCCCAGCTAAACCTTGCATTCAGGCGGATTTGGAGGTAGCAGAGGTGCGTTTCAGCCAACCACATGGGCTGCAGGCGAGCTCAACTCAATGGCAAACAGGTGCTCCGGGAGGTCGAGGTAAATTTTGCATAGCTTCGCTGCTGCCTGATCTCCCCCTCATAGCTCTTTACTTGACAGGCCGTGGTGCTCCAAGAGGTCGTGGCGCAGCTGGTGGCAGAGGTAGAGGTAAGCCAGGCGCGGCTTTGTCCAACTGGCAGCGACGCTCATGCAAAAAATTGTTTGGTGGCAGGCGCACCTCGAGGCGGCGGCCGCGGTGGAGCTCGGGGCGGCGCCAAGGGCGGTGCTTCCAAGGTCATCCTCGAACCTCACAGGCACGCTGGCGTCTTCATCGCCAAGGGGGCGAAGGAGGCCCTCCTCGTCACAAAATCGCTGGTGCCCGGCGAGTCCGTCTACGCCGAAAAGCGCATTTCCATCGAGAGCGACAATGCGACTGGCGACAAGATCAAGACAGAGTACCGCGTGTGGAACCCGTTCAGGAGCAAGCTGGCGGCTGGCATCTTGGGAGGCCTCGACAACATTTATATCGCACCCGGCAAAAAGGTCCTCTACCTTGGCGCGGCTTCGGGCACCAGTGTGTCTCATGTGGCAGATGTGGTTGGACCGGTGCGCACTGCCTTAGGCCCACTCCATCTCGTTGGAGCCTAACGAGTGGTGTGCCAAACTTCAGGAGGGATCCGTTTACGCTGTCGAGTTTTCGCACCGCTCCGGCCGTGACCTGATCAACATGGCGAAGAAGCGCACGAATGTGATTCGTACGTGACCGTTCTCGACCAAGATGGAGGCTTCAAACCTGATTTGCCACCAGCAATCATCGAGGATGCCCGCCACCCCACCAAATACCGAATGCTTGTCCCCATGGTTGATGTGAGCGCACACGCAGTAAACTTGAGAAAATTTGCGTATTGACTCCTTTCCTCCAGGTCATTTTCTCTGACGTGGGTATTTTTCAATCTTGGCGGTGCAGTCAAGTCTGACCAAATGAGAAATAGGTCGCGCAACCCGATCAAGTAGGTACCCAAGGACACTTCAAGGGGCTTCATCTGACGCTCTATCTTGATCAGGCGCGCATTCTGGCGTTAAACGCAGACCACTTTCTGAAGAACGACGGCAAGATCGTCATCTCCATCAAGGCGTCGTGTATCGACTCCACCGCCAAGCCCGAGACCGTTTTCGCGTCCGAAGGTATGTTTTCGCTGCTACCTCGGCAACAATTCCTCATGGCGGGAACGAATAGTCGCCAAGATGCAAGGAATGAAGATCAAGCCGCAAGAACAGCTCACCCTTGAACCTTACGAGCGCGATCATGCGATGCTTGTGGGAGTCTACAAGCGTGGATGAGTTGGACAGAGCTCCTAGTGCTTACCTGGCCCCGTGCTTCGGCCGAGGCCGGGGGGAGCACTAGATCTCTCGGGTTCTGGGCATCTGTTAGGCCGTGTATTGCATTCTTTCTTCCCTTCGTCTGCTACCCCAATGAGACCTGCACTAGATCACAAGATGGCACGCCCAGGGAGCCAGGACAGGCATCAAACCTAAGAGGTGAAGCGGGCCTCTCGGTCGCCTCGCACCTGTTAGAATCAGCAAAAATGGTGAGACGAAGTGTCCTTTCGAAGCCAACGAAAGAATTACCTTCTGGAGCATCTCGAGTTTCTCCTCCTTCGTTGTGTCGTACGCCGCGACTGTCTGATTGAAAGGGTTGTCGGCTGGCAGAGACTGTCATCTTCACAATCCTAAAACATTGGTGAAGGCAAAGACAAACGGTGCTTCTGGAATTCCTTGTACACTGGAGCCAGACTTCAGAAACAGCGAAGATCTCGAGAGAACGCCGACGTACTGATGTCTTCATATTGGCCCAGCCGCAGCTTCTGTTCACCACGGAGCTCGGGCAGGCGCCTCTCCTTGTACGCTTCGAAGGCAGCTTTGAACCTGATGCCGCAGATATCATGCGGAGGAGTCAGAAAGTCTTCTCTCTCAGAGGTTTGCCACTCATGTACCTGCGCTCAGGATGAGTCTCGATGGACTTGCTAGCTTTGGCGCCCATGGATGCTTTGTCCGACTTTGATGTAACCAGGTCGAGCATGTCGAGTGCGTCGTCAATCCCAGATGCCGAGAGCGTCTAACGTCAAAGGTGACTACAATCAGAGCGCTCTCGCTGGCAATGTCTTCGAATCCAGCGACTCACAACCGGCTCGGGCGCTCGCACTGGAGGAGCTTTGCCTTTTGAGGCTTTGGCGCTGGGGGCCGCCTTCTTGCTGAGCTTTTCAGTTTCGGCCTCCTCCTCCGCCAGCAATTTGGCCTTCTCCGCCCTCTTCGCAGCCTCTGCTTGAGCTTTGTCTTCTTTGGAGGCCTTTCCCTTGGCGCCCTTGCTCCACTTGGCCTCTTCGGCGTCCTCGGCCGCCTTGCTTTGCTGGTTGGCCTTCTCCTCAGCGGCAGCCGCTTTCGCTTGCTTTGCTTGCGCTCCTTTGGCCATGATTCTGATTCAAGTTGGTAGATGAATGCAGTATAAGTCAGAAAGCGTAATGGGCAGGAGCAAGCTTGAAGCTATGCGGGCGCATCCTCCCTCCAGAGCGAGAGCCGACTCTAGCCTGTGGTCGCCCGGCGAGAGATCGGCAAGAAGGCAGTTTTGCAATAGTACAGTACATTCCAAGTCTATTCAAGGACAGGCGAGCGCCCAGAACCCTCAAAGCCTCCCGCCCAGGTAGAAATATCGAGCTTCCCTGTCCTTGTCGAGCGCCTTGAGGCTCGCACAGCACTGCAAGGCAGCTTCCCTGGCTGCCTGTGCTTCCGCGTTCTGGACGCCCAGGATCTGTGCCAGCTCTGCTCGATAGAACACGAGGGCGTCCAAAGCCCACCGCGAAGAGAGCTCCCCTTGATCGAGCTCTTCCAAAGTGACAATGGAGTCCAGCTCGCGGCGGAGCATCTGCGCTTTCCCGGAAGGCAAGTAATAGCTGGCCAGCTTGCGATGGTAGAGCCAGCTGCTCTGGTCTGCCGGATCGGTGTAAAGCGCCTGTCGGACCAACTCAAACTCTGCCGACCCCAGATTGTCCGTTAGAAAAAACAACATGTCTACGAAAGTAAGCTGCTCGCGCACCTGAGTCCAGAAGTGACTGAACGTCGTTCTCCGGGAGATCGACCATTTTGAGCGCGAGCAGGTGGGATCGATAATGCCACGCCGAGTAGTTGGAAAAAGACGCCATGATCTTTTGAGTTGTGAACGCAAACTCTTTGTCGATTGAAGTGCACTCGGGCGCCAGAACCACGATGTACCTCCGATAATTCCAGCCGTGAACTGATAACAAGCAAATTTCCAGTCTGCTGTTTGAAACGTTTCCGTAGCAGCTGAATTGACCAAATGCAACTCACAGTTGCGGGCGTCGGCTTCGAGAAACTTGTCCACCAGCGCGAGCTCCATGCGCCACTGCTTTACTGGAAGCTTCTTCAAGACCCATTTCCGGTGCTCCCACACTGGGTAGCTTTTGGGATTTTGCCTAAGAGCTTGAAGGGTGAGCTGGAGGTCTTGCATCAGAAGCTCTTGCGTGGCTTGCTCACTGCAGCAGTCCGAAGTCAAGAGTCAATCCTGGCGCGTGAGCTAGCGCAAGTCAAACCCACGATTGGTCGGCCACAGCAGCGAGCAGTATCCGCCTTCTGTAAGCCCAGGCGGTCGGCATCTCCGGGTTCAGCGCGAGAAGGTCGGCGGACAAAGGCAAGTGCTCGACACCGAATTGCTTGAGCCCATTCTGTCCAGTGTTCGCGTCTACCGTAGTACTGGCTCAAGCAAGTCATGAGGCTTACAAGCTCTTGCACTTGTTTGCAGGCGGCGTTATAACGTTCAATCTTCGCGGCCTCCTTCGCTGTGCGCTGGGCATCTGGGGCCGAGCCTCGCGCTTGACGCTTGATTCCGTGCTCCTGTGGCTCCACGTTGGCGACCAGAATACCGACGGACAAGGAGTCAGAGCAACACACCATCTAGAACTGAAGAAATTTGGGGAAGGACAAGCAGATGGCCGTCAACTCAAGAGGACAACATCGGCCTCATGCCTGAGTCGGGCGCCGCTCGCGATACGCATCAATGCCCAGTTGTAAAGGTTTAACAAGAGCGGCATGCAGATGCCATGGTCAACTGCAGGCAAAGCGCCGCTGTCTTTTAGAACCAGTACACCCTCGCGATTCCCAACTTCATCCTCAAGCCTGATCCCCTGCTCCTGCGTCGCCTTCGATATGCATCTTGATGAACGGAAAAGGTGAGGAAAGGGCGAGAGAGAAGTTGGCAGTCGCCAGCCCTCTAGTGCGCCGACTTGGCCTTGGCTGTAAAGCAAACGATTGGCGAAATCAGCTTGCTGTGGCCTAGAGGGCCGTCTAGGGACGGGTTGGCAAAGCAAACGCACCATTAGGGTTCCTGGGGTCGTTTTTGAACTCGGGAGCTGCTCATTCGAAGGAAGCGCGAAGCCATCAGCGAACCAGCCTCAAACGGGCAGCTGGACCGGGTCCTCACAAGCCAGCATGGCGGACTGCATTTGCCAGACGCCGTAGAAGACGAGGCCGCTGGCAGCCATGAATGGCCAGAGCGGCTTGATGACGGGAGTAGGGTAAGCACTGCGACCACAGAAAGGGCGAGGTGAGCCTTTTCGGGCCAGCACGGGGCTTCGATGCTTTGGAGGCTCACCGGAACCCAAACACTGCGAAGGATCTAGGTCAGCAAGGACGGGCAGCGGTCTACAGCAGGGCAGGAGCGCACTTGTGTGTCAAAGATGGGCGATCGCAACAGGTAGGGGTGGACGAGCGAAAGAGAGAGTGCTTCAAGCCCACCATGTTCCCCCGTTGGCCTGCGGCCAGCGGTGTAGCATCTTCTTCCAGTATGCTTGCGAACTTAGAGAAGGGTGATGCCTGCTTGACGAACCGATGGCCTCTGGCATTTTGCGTATGCTTGCATGAACTTGCCGTCTGAGAATGGTGCCCCTGCTTGTTTGTCGCTCATGCAAGTCCTGCTCTGTGGCTTCATTTCCATGTTCTTGTTGTGAACTCTCAGTGCTCTTGTTGACTTCCTGGCCTCGCCGACAGCCCTCCCAGAGCGGCGCTCTACTCAGGCCACGCTGGCCTACATTCAAATTCTCGCCGCCTCCCCTGGGGACGAGCGCGTCAGGGGCCTCAAATGATCTTCGAAAAGCCAGCCCAAACTGCAAGGTATTCCGCTAGCCACGCAAACCTGGGGCCCTTGCTTGCGTCCTTTCTTGTCCCTCCGAACAAACATTGGCGCCGCTGGCCAACATGTCTTCCCCTGGCTGCTCATCGCCAGCTAGCAGCAGCACACCGGTGGCCCAGACTCGAGATGGGAGGGACGGGTTCCCGCCGCAAAGCGTGTTCGACGAACAAGTGAGGGAATACCTGGCCGCCCTGAACCACAAAAAGCGAGAGAAGGCGCTGGTCAGTCCGTCTCATCGATCACCTTTCTCACTGTTCCTCAATCTTGTGCTACCCAGATGACGGACGCCATGTATGCCAACGTCATCGCCGTGCTTCGCAATCCGCGCAACACCAGCTTGGAGACGGCTCAGTTTCGATTTTGGGTCAAAAAAATGTTCAGTACGTTTCAAAAGTGGCCATCCTGACCTGGAGCATAGCCTCACATAGGACGCAGAGCTGGTGACCACCAACAATGCTCACGTCGTCGTCCACGAAAACCGGCCAGTCGCCGTCAAGTCGCAGATCTACAACGTTCTCGTTGAATGTCATGCCCGCTGCGCCCACGGCGGCCGGGACAAGACCTCAGCACAAGTCCGGATGTTCTACAGCTGGATCCCAAAGGAGCTCATCGCCCGCTTTGTCAAGTGCTGCCCTTTGTGCAATGCTCGCCGGTCGGCCAACAAGTCATATCTTGTCGAGGGTGAAGAGGGTGGGCCTTACGCCATCTCGACGTCGGCGGCTGTAGCTTTGGCCGCTGCCGCAACCTCGTTGCGACCCCAGAAGAGGCGCATGCAAGAGGTGATCGTGCCAGAGCACCCTCCACCGCCCGCCACTTTCGAGACAGCCTCGAATTTTGACCAGCCTACTGGCGATGACGAAAGCTTCCAGCCCTACGACTTCGATGCCGTGCAACATTATCACAACCTTCAGGCCGAATACGCGCAGTATCCACCTCAGCCTCCTCCCGCGTACTCGCTCCACACGGATAGCGCTGGTGTGGACTCTGGCTGCCTGCAATTTCCGGCCGATCTGTTTCATGCAGCTGCTGACGACATGCTCTTGCCGGATGAGTGTCGGCCCGCCACAGGCCACTCCTCGCACGACGATTCACCGCTGCCCACACCGACCGCCGACGACGCCTTTGCGCTCCACCAGCAGATGTCGATCCCGTCGTTCTACTTGGAAGGCACCGCACTCTTGAACCACCTGGCGTCTGCGTGCGCTGAAGCCAGCGGCGTGGGCTCGCGCGCGCCGTCTCCCTACCCAATGGACGGCCAAGCACAGTTCGAGGGCATGGATTGGACTGCACCTACGAATCACCACGCTGACGGATTCGTGGTGGTGACGGACGCCGGAGGAGGAGGCGCGGGCGGCGAAGACGAAGAGGCGCGACTGGCCCACTTTGACAATTCGACTGGGCAGACGGGCCTGCACCGCAAGAGCCGCCCTCCAGCCCTGGACTTGCACACCTCGGCACATCACCACCTTTTCCCGGTGCCCTACTCCGCTCCCGCCGCCTTGGACTACATCGACCACCCGGTGCTGTACTCACCGTTCGGCTACCCGCTAGGCTCGCCCTTGTCCTCGGCCAACACCATGTCCTCTACCGACTCGGCTTGGCAGTTTCCTGCTGCTCCCTGCCCCAGCGCCGCCACCGATTCGTTTGGCCTGCCGCCACCTCTTGACGCTCAGCCTCATCAGCACATCGACCTCGACGAGCTCTGCCGGACGGTCCTGCTTCACTCTGACGAGGTCGCCGCCGCCTACGAAGCGCCTCTCCACCCCACTAGCGAAGAGCTGGACGTTGCCTGGCAAGCCAGTGATGCCTACTAGAAAACCGTGTCTCGCAAATTAGACCCAGGAAGCAATGGCTTCTTTAATCAAACCCTTTGTGCAACTTATAGAAGCGGTCGTAGACCTAATGCCACTACTTTGTCCCCTTTCGGGAAATCTCGACTTCTCCACTCGTCTCTGTTGTTGGCATTGGACATCGACGTCGGGTTGCCATCACTGGTCGTGCCTTGCCCCAACCTTGAGCTCAGCAACTTGTGTCTCAATTGTGTGTGTAGAAGATGGCAGACGGAGATGCCGAACCGCCCAGGAAGAGAGTCAAAAGCTCGAGCTCCACAAAACATAAAGTCAGCCGCGCTTGGTGAGCCATCTTATTCCAGAGCGCTGCCAACAGCCTGCTGAAGACACTCGGGTGTGCGACAGTCTGTTTTGCAGACGCAGCCATATGTCATGTAAGGCCAAACCGACCTTGTCTCTCAGGAACTGAAATTCGCAACAACACGCAGGCGACGAACAGCGGCCGTGTGTGAGATGGTGGGCACCCTGTTCTAATCTCTCGAAGAGCTGGTATCGATGCTGAAGGCTTCCCCCGACAGCATCAAGCGGGACATTGCGCATTTGTGTCGGGACGAGCTCCACCCTCCCGAAGGGTCCAGGCAGCCTTCAGAGGCCGCACCTGCAACGCCACCTGTTGCATCCTCGTCCAGCGCCCACATGGCACAGTCCGAAGATGGCAACAGCACCCCGCTGGTGCATAACAACGACGACTCGGTGTTCGAGGACGAGCATCCTTCGTTGGACATGTCTGCCGCCGGCTCATTGCTGCCTCCATCGCCTGGCCAGCCGGACAGCAGCTACTACGATCGTCAGTCGTCTGACTGTTCCTTGGGATGTACGGACTAGCTAAAAGGCTTCGCAGTCTTCTTCACTAATGCGCCGTCCACGTCGAATCTGTTGAGCTCCACCTTGTTTAGCAACGTGAATGTGGGCCAGTTCCCTATGGACACCAACAATCTGGGCAACGAGACGTATGGGCCCGGCCTGAGGTGTGTTGCCTTGCTGCTCTCGATGCTGACACCCTGTTGACCGAGCTATCTTGCAGCGACTTCCTTAAATCGCTGGACGACCCCAACTTTTTTGACAATGGAGGAACTCGGATGGCTTCTCCATTCGTCAACTCAACCTTGCAAGACCCAGACCCCCCGCTGACGACCAGCTTCCAAGCCATGGCCAACAGCGGTCCGACTTCCACCTTGTCAAACGGTGCCGACTCGCCACAGATTAGCTCTTCTGGCGAAGCCCATCTCAATCTGAAGCCCGCTAATCAGACCGATCGCTTTTCCTTGGCGGCAGCCGATATGAAGGACGGCTCCCGGGACGAGCGGCTGGCACGGGTCATCCACGCCAAATTCGAAGCCGGTCTGCTCAAGCCTTATGACTACGTGTCGGGCTACAAGCGGCTGATGCGTTGGATGGATGCTCATGTGAGCCGCCGTTTTTTATCGTGTGGTCTCCTCAGGCTAAAGAGGCCCCCTTCGCTGTTCCCTCCATCCCCAGATGTCGACGGTGTCTCGCCAGCGTACCCTCAAAGCGCTCTCAGAGTTCCGGCCGGCTTTCAGAGTTCGTTTCCCCCTTTCGAGCACCCGCACTGGTGGCCGGAGAATTAAGTGCTTAACGAACAGTCTATCGCGTCGGCATTGAGCGACCTGGATCTCGTCTTCATCGAAGAAGCTTTTGAGCGCCTGCTGCTGGACTATGGTTCGCCAGTCTCGTGGTGTGATTGTTTTGGACCTCATTGAGATCCTTTTCCAGACCGAGTGTTCTCGACAATGGGAATTCCGGCATGCCTATGGCGGCGCACCGGCGAAATCTATAAGGGCAACAAGGAGTTTGCACAGCTTGTGGGCGTGCCCATCGAAAGCTTGCGGGAGGGCAAGCTAGCCATCTACGAGGTACGCTGCGCTGCCTAATTTTTGCGCTTTTTTTGAAGGCTGGTGCTGACTGTGGCCGAATCATCGCAGTTGATGGGAGAAGGTTGGTCATATCTTCTCCTTTGCGCTCCGTCACTTTGATGTTGTGTTGACCTTGAAATGCTTTGACAGAGAGCGCCGTCAACTACTGGGAGAAGGTGTGCCTGCGTTATTCTCTGCAGGCAAACCACAGCGCTCATACTGTCGTCCTAGTACGGCTCGATAGCTTTCAACAGCGGCCAAAAGGCCGTGCTTACGAGCTGTGTTTTGGTCAATGCGAGTCGAGCCGTTACTCCTACCAATAAACCTACGCTAACGTCTGCCATTTTAGCAAGCCTTGACTATGGCCAACCGGAAGCGTCTGCAGAAGGAAGGGTTGAACGGCCAGTCTGGTCGGCCCGTCGAAGCGGTGATTAACTGCACCTTTTCGTTCACCGTGCGCCGCGACGCCACCAATATTCCCATGGCCATCGTTGGAAACTTCTGTGAGTGTAACAAGAATTCACCAGACCGTTCTGACTCTCGTGCACAGTGCCGTATTAATTGTTCGCGCGAATGTTAGGGAGACTGAATATCAGCCATTGTACGATCATAAGGAGTTGTACAGCTCATGTCCTTGCTGCATTTCAATCAAAAAGGTCAAGACTGGGAGAGGTGCATCATACAGCATGACCGACCATGAGTCCTGCAGGGCAAGACGCGCAGGAAATTGGCCTCGGGTCGCGTCCTGCTGTCCCTGCTCCTCCAACCCTCCACCAAGATGGACATCGACGAGCCCCAGTCTCCCCAACAGTCCCCTGCAAGGCAGGCTTCTGCCACTAACGCGGGAGGCAGCTCGCCCCTGGGCTTCCCAAACCTCAGCTCCAGTCCGCACGTCGCTGCCAGCTTGGGCGCCGGTCGCCAAGCAGGACGTGCGTCCCTCTTCTGCCCTCCATCACGACTGCATAGCTCTAACACACTGTCTTTGACGCACTGCAGGCAGCAGCTCCCCCCTCTTCTTCGCCGGCAGCTCGCCGACAAAGGGCCAGCAGCAGCCCATCTCTCAGCCCGCCAGCGCGGCCAGCGCAGGTCCTCGGTCTCGTGCATCAGCAGCAGTACGTTTAGCACTTTCTTTTAAAGCGCGTCTCGCAAATGCTGAACGATGCTGCGTCGTCCAGAGCCAGCAGTCAAGCGAGCCATTATTCTTCCCCGAGTGCGTTGACCCTACTGCGTCGAACCGACGCGTCTTCTCTCGCTAATTGCCTTCTGTTGGACAGCTCCGATGGCACGCCCAAGGCATCGAGGGCCAGAACTGCGAATCAACGCGGCGACATTCATCCGTCGATGCCCACGTCCTCGCCAGCAGCTGCTCGACGCGCTACCTCCAACCACGAGCACAACATGGGCTCGGTGGCAGGCAGTGACGCTGTCATGCGCAGTGAAGATGCAGGCGCACCGTCCTTGACAAACCGGACCGACCCTAACAGCGAGGCTGACGGCGCCGGCCCAGTCAGAGTGCTTTGGGGCACCTACGTGCGTCTCCCCTGTTATCTTTGTAAATCGCTGGATATTAACGGCTGACTCGCTCGTACAGGTCACCATGGGCGAGGCTATGGCCCTCTTCAAGAAGTTTTTGACCGAGTTCAAGATCAAGTATCGACGCCAATACGACGAGGAGCAAGGTCTGCCTCCCACCGCCACGGCCGCCCTCGAAGATCCCGAAACCCGCCTCTATGAGCAGTAGTATGTTTGACTGCCGGTTCTCTTGTGCGACATCGCTCAAACATTGAGATGCAGCTTGCGGACCATGCGGCTCACCCAGCAAACCAACCTCAACCTGGACTTGACGAACCTGATAGCCTTCCCTCCTTCCCGAAAGTTGGAGCGATGGCTTCGCAGCAATCCCCAGGAGGTTGTGCCCATGTGCGATCAAGTGCTCAAAGAGTGCGTTCGCCCAAATCCTGCTTGGGCCCCTTTGGATGCTAACGCCCAAGCTACAGTTGCATGATTGACCTAGCTGTCGCCGACGCGATCGATGAAAGCGAGATTGAGGACATGGAGAGCCGTGTTTACAAGATTCGCCCCTTTGGCAGCGCCGAAAAGGGCCGCACTGGTACCGCTAGGGAGCGAGCTGGCTTGCAGTCTCAAGATGAAGACCGCATTGGTGTTAACATGCGCGATCTGGGTCCGGCAGGTGCGTTTTAGGCTCGCGAGACCGCAGGCGCATTTGACAAACCCTTGTGGCAGACATTGACAAGTTGGTCACCGTCAACGGCTTGGTCATTCGAGCGACTTCAATGATCCCCGACATGAAGCTTGGTAAGCGATGTTGAAACTCTTGACTTGCCGACTTGAGAGCTCAAAACAACTTCCAACAGCCTTCTTTCGATGCCAGGCCTGCAACCACACGCTCACTGTTGACAACGATCGCGGCAAGATTGCCGAGCCAGTGCACTGCCCGCGTGAGGTCTGCGGCGTGCAAGGCAGCATGGCCCTCATCCACAACCGCTGCGAGTTTGCCGACCGCCAAGTGATCCGGCTTCAGGAAACTCCAGATGCGGTGCCCGACGGCCAAACGCCGCACACGGTCTCCCTTTGTGTCTACGACGAACTGGTCGATCTGTGCAAGCCCGGCGACCGAGTCTCCATCACCGGCATCTTCCGCTCCGTCCCTGTGCGCGTCAACCCTCGTCAGCGGACCATCAAGAGCCTCTTCAAGACCTACTTGGACGTTTTGCACATTCGACGCAATGCGACCGGTCGCCGATTGGGCCTGGACGCTTCTACTCGCTCCGAGTTGCGCGGCATCGGCGTTGGCGGCGACGAGGCCGATGCCAGAGCCGACCAGGACGAAGAAGATCTGCGCGAGGCTCTTGCCAGCGACGACAACCAGAACGCGCCTGCTACCGGGCGCAAGAGCCGAGCCGAACGAGAGCAGGCGTTGGTCGAGCTCAGCCAGCGCGATGACATCTACGAGCTGCTTTCGCGCAGCTTGGCTCCCAGCATTTGGGAAATGGACGACATCAAGAAGGGAATCCTCTTGCAACTCTTCGGTGGCACAAACAAGACTATCAGCACCGGTGGAGGCGGAGGCGGCCCACGCTACCGTGGCGACATCAACGTCCTTCTGGTTGGCGATCCTGGTACTTCCAAGAGTCAAATTCTGCAGGTGAGACTTTCATTCTTGCTATCACCGTGCGAGCCGATGCTGAGACTGCATGTTGCTCTCAGTATGTCCACAAGCTTTCACCTCGCGGCGTGTACACTTCGGGCAAGGGCTCCTCCGCCGTCGGCCTCACCGCCTATGTTACGCGGGATCCCGACTCCAAGCAGCTGGTTCTCGAAAGGTGGGCGGCCCTCGGAAGATTGTTTCCCTCAGTTGTAGTGCTAATTGCGAGTACTCTACACAGTGGCGCTCTGGTGCTGTCTGACGGCGGCATCTGCTGCATCGACGAGTTTGATAAGATGAGCGACGCCACTCGCAGCGTTTTGCACGAAGTCATGGAGCAGCAAACCGTGTCCATCGCCAAAGCTGGCATCATCACCACCTTGAACGCCCGCACCTCGATCTTAGCGGCGGCGAACCCCGTCGGCTCCAAATACAACCTGAAGTGGCCAATAACGCGCAACATCGACCTGCCGCCCACCCTCATCTCCCGCTTCGACCTCTTGTATCTCGTCCTCGATCGCATCGACGAGGCAAACGATCGCCGCTTGGCCAAGCATCTGGTCAATCTTTATCTGGAGGACAAGCCCGAGACGGGAGGGTCTGATATCTTGGTGCGTCTCTTGATTCATAAAGCGTCGAGAGAGTGGGCCACTCAAGCGTTCCAAAAGCCGGTCGAGACTCTGACCTCGTACATCACCTACGCCCGCGAGCGTATCCACCCCAAGTTGACTTCCACTGCGTGTGACTTGCTGGTCAAGAACTACGTTGGCATGCGCGCTGTCGGCTACGACCCTCGCACGGCGGACCGCCGCATCACCGCCACCACCCGTCAGCTTGAGAGCATGTGCGCTTGGTCCCTTTTGTTGGTTCGCAGTGGACTTCACTGACCTGAATAACCTCGCAGGATCCGACTGTCAGAAGCTCACGCCAGGATGCGATTCAGCAGCCGCGTCGACGAAGAGGACGTTGCTGTTAGTTTCAAGACCCTTCTTACAGTTCAATGGGTGCTCATTGCAGTGTTGTGGCTTAACAGGAAGCCGGCCGTCTCATCCGTGAAGCGCTTAAAGAGAGTGCGACCGACCCGACAACTGGTCTGATCGACGTAAGTCTTTCTGGCCGCCACATGCTGAGGGGGACTCCGTCGCTGACTTCGTTCTAGCTCGACTTGCTTCAAACAGGCCAGGGCTCGCACCAGCGCAAGATGCAGGGCGACCTGCGCAAGGAAATCCTCAACCTTCTGGAGAGCGCCGACCCCGGCAACAAGGGCATGCGCTACACCGAGCTCGCTGACCAACTGCAGAAGCAAAGCAGCATCGTGGGTTGATTTTCGCTGCTGCCTTAGCAAGGCTTGTTGCTCAAGTGCTTTGTTGCGCGCGCAGCCGGTCGAGACCGCGGAGCTCTCGAGCATCCTCAAGGCCCTGGAGGGCGATGGAACCCTCAAGGTGACAGGCGAGCGAGAGAACAGGAGGGTCAGGCGGCAGGCTTAAGATAGATGTGAAGTACGGGGTGGCTTTCCAGGGTAGAAACGCGCAACTTATGTAACAACTCGCCACTAATAAAATTGGGTCTCTCTCTCTCTGTCCCTCTCCCTTAGCGGGCCGCGCCCAGGTAGCGACGTTTGAGGCTGGCTTTGAGCACGATGCGGAAGTAAGGCGTCATGCTTCGCTTTTGGCCCACGGCCGTCAGCAACTCGCCGAGGGAATCCGGGTCGTTGAGGAGCACAATCTCGGCCAGGTTGGTGGCAGATTTGACACCCTGTTTGAGCCTCCAATCAGTTGGTGATGAGCACAGTAATGGCAGGGCCGCAGACGCACCACTTGGCGAAAGGCATCGGCGTAGGCACCTGCGCCGGTGTACACTTCTTCCAGAGCGCTTCCGAGGTCCGACCAGTCAGCGCCGCCTTCGGGGTTGGCATCTTTGTATTGGAGAAAGGCAGATTCTGTTCCGGCGATCAGTTCTGAAATCCACAGGTGCAAGGTGCAAGGTCTGCGTCCACTCACCGCCTTCGTCAGAGGCCAACACAGCCTGTCCGGCGTTCTCCTCTCGGCGGGGTCCAGCAGGTGTAAAAGGGTCCTCGCTTTCATCGCCGCCGTCTTCGTCAAAGTGGTGCTGAACGTCTTCTCGGGTTTGGAAGTGGTGCAAAGCGGAATCCGAGTCCTCGATGAGGCAGCTGCCCAAGAGGCGGCGGTCGAACTGGGTCAGGTCGACCATCGTGTCGCCTAAGTGGCACAAGCGGATTCGGACGTCGTACACCCTCTGGCGTCGGGTGAGCAACCACCTCGATACGGCAGGAGGCGAACTGGGCAAAAACACACCAAGCAAGGCCAAAGGGGGGCGCTGTACCAGAGCTTCAAGGTGTCAAAGTACTTGCGGAAGAGCTTGGACGTGCTGTGGTCGATGGGGTAGATGGCGCGGACCAGGGCGTCGGACGCTTGGGCGAACACGTCAAAGCTGATCTCCGCGTCCGCGTCCTCAAAGTCGTCCGCGCCGTCGCTTTGGCTTTCGCGCAGGACGAGGAGCCGGTAGGTCTTCGTCAGGCTTTTAAGGGGCAGAGTCAAAGATCAGAAGAGGTTCTCCCCTCCTTTCTGTACCCAGCCGTTTCCTCACCTCGTATAAGCCCAAGGTCTGCGGCGCAAGGCGCTCAGGACTGAAAAGTAGCGCCAATGAGCACCTCTATCGAATTCACAGTAAGGAAAGCCGGCAACGTACATTGCTCGGTTGGACTGGAAGCGTCTTTACTGGCCGCCGGTGGTGGCGTTGGGTTGTCGACCGCGGTGCTCTGCTCGTCCGAGCTATCCGAGTCCACAGGGGAGGGCGGGGCGACGGAGACGTCCGGGTCAAAGTGGACGTGGGAGTCTGCCGCGGCCGCCGAGCTCTTAGCGGAAGGAGGAGGTGGTGGCGCCCTCCTTGCTCCAGCAGTTCGGGCTTGGACAAAGGCCTGCTCGGCGGCGTCCTGGCGCTCAGCCTCGGCTTTGAGGCGGTTGGACTCTTCCACCATGTGCTTCCTAAAGCAGTATTTCCGCCTTGAGATATTAGTTGCAGCACTACTCCTTTCGAAACGCGATACCGGAGGGACTCACAAGTCTCCTTCCTCCAGGTCGATTTCGTTAATGAGGCCCATGGGAATATCCAGAGAAGAGAGAAGAGAGGCAAGTCGTGGTGGAACGCAGAGAAGAACAGAAGGGACATCCGGCCCCCCAGAGGCCTCCACAACAAAGGGAAGACCTGACCGACCGACTGGCAAGGACCTGCAAGATAGAAAGTAGCGCCAACGCCATCTCTGTCGAAAGGTAGCCACGAGATTTGGGGATCGAGGCGAGCGAAAAATCAGTGGTGGTGGCCCAAGGCAAAGACAGAAATTGGTGAAGTGGAAAAGAAAGCGGGTTGGGTACAAGTACATTGCATGGCCTCTCGATAGTGTGTGCGTGTGTGTGTCTACTCTTCCACCGGCTCGGCCTCGTTCCTGCGCCTGCTCCGGAGGACGGGGTCGATGAAGGACTTGTTACACCTGTTGTGCGTGTACCCCCGGCCGATTTGAGCGCCAAGAACCAACAGCAACAAGAAAAGAGAGAAGGAAACGCACGCCACACAAACGTAGAACAAGGTCATGCGAGTCTCGGTCCGTTTGGACTGATCTTGGAAGAAGACGGCTCTATGCCCGAGTGAGCTTGGGGGGTTCCAAGTCCAAAGAGATAAAAGAGAAGCGCACTCTGAGGTATGACACCTTGGGCATTCAATGTTCGATCGAGGCTGTGAGAGAGAGGCATGAGCTCGAAGAAGGGAGGGAAGGAAAGAGTGGCAAACCAACCAAGGTCGGGTCCGTCCCAATGTCCTGAGTCACTCCTGCCGACTCCCTGCATTCTCTCTCAGCACACACACACGCTAAATGCGCGACGAGGCTCACTTGGCCAGCACGATCAGGTCGTCCCTGTAAACGCAGGGGTTGGGCGTCTCCTCCTCGTGCTCGCAAGACCGGCAGGCGTAGAGCAGCACTTGATGCACCTTGTCCACCTTGTGTTGTCCTCTTTACTCTCAGTCCTTTACAAAGTGTTCATGTGGCAAGGACCGCACCTTTGGGTAGAGCAAGTCTTTGTTTCCCGCCCGCTCAGTCAGCCTCTCTCTTCCCTCTCTGTGCCAAGCGACTCACTGTTGCAAACCTCGCAGAAGCGCAGGTTGTTGTACTGAGCTGCCATCACTCAGCCACGCCTTGAGTTGATCGTCCGAGTCCAACCAACGACCGGCTTGGAGTCGAGCAGCCGCCCAAAGCCCAAAATGCTGGGTCTCAAGGCCACCATGGTTCTTCTTCCCTCCCTGCCTCCCTCTCTGTGTATCATCTAATGTTTAGTGACACAGGCCGTCATTGACAATTCCGGCGCGCTGGTCGCCGAATGCATCAACGTCCTCAAGTCCAAAACTTCCTTTGGCCTAGCCCGAACAGGTCCACTTCCCCCTCCCCTCGTCTCTTTGGGAAGACATGCTCATGGAGGACGAGAACAGGAGACGAGATCGTAGTGGTCATCAAGCGGGCGAGGCCAATAGCGGCCTCCATCCACGCCCAGCAGGCCTCCGCCCAAAAAGTCAAGCGCGGCGACGTCCGCCGGGCCGTCGTCGTGCGCACCAAGAAGGAGATGCGCAGGCCGGACGGCAGGTACATCCGCTTCGACACCAACGCCGCCGTCCTCCTCAACAACAAGCGCGAGCTGCTCGGCTCCAGGATCCAAGGCGCCGTCAGTGCGGATCTCCGCCGGGTTCGTTTTCTCTCTCTCTCACTCACTTTCCACTCGTAGCTGAATGCGTGTGTTTTTGCAGAAGGGCTGGTCTCGGATCGCTAGTCTCGCAGAGCGTGTTGTATAGAACTATTCACACTTGTAAACTTTTCCCACCTTCACCCCCTTTGATCATTCCCCCATGTTTTCAAAAGAAAGTGCAAATTGGGTATACCCATTTGAAAAACCTCCCAAGGACAAAAAAGACGAAAAAGGTAAAGAAAGGCATTCGTACAAAGGGGGCGGCGTTTCCCTCCTCTGAAAAAGAAAGGGCATCCTCAAAAGTCCAAAAAGAAGGCCGCAAACTGGTCCTCCGTCTCATACGCCCGCCGCAGCCGCTCCTTCTCCGCGTCCGACGGCTCCCGCCACAGGCCGCGCGCCGCCGCCTGCCGTTTGCGGTGCGCCCGCGCCAGGGCTGGCAGGTGCTCCAGGTTGAACTGGGCGTAGCGCTCAAAGTGCGAGCAGTCGCCCGGACTCCGCGATCTTGGCGTGATAGGAGCCTGTCAAAGGACGCCCACTCAGTCTGAGCACTTTTGGAGGGGAAAAAAAAGAGGAGCGCACCGGGACTTCTCTGCGCCGCACTTGGTCCCACGACACGCCCTCGAACCAAGGGTGGTTCTTGATGTCCTCGATGCCGCCGACCAGGTTGCCGAGCCGGCGGGTGAGGTTGGCGCTGAGCAGGCGGCGGATCAGGTCGCGCGCCACCGGGTGGACGTGGTCGGGGAAGTGCAGCTTGCCGGACAGGATCTTCTCGTAGATGCCCAGCGGGTTGTCCGCCCAGAACGCCGGGTAGCCGCACATCATCTCGAACAGCAGCACCCCCAAGGCCCAGTAGTCCGCCGCCTTGCCGTGCCCCGTCGATTGGATCTGAGGATGTCCACAAGCGTCAATCAAACACAGTCAAAAAGATTGGCCACTGACGATTTCCGGGGCCAGGTACTCTGGCGTGCCGCACAGGGTAAAGGTGCGGTCAGGCACGACCTTGGCGAACCCAAAGTCGGTGATTTTGATGTAGCCCTGGTGGTCCAACAGCAAGTTCTCCGGCTTGAGGTCCCGGTAGATCACGTCCCGGTTGTGCAGGTACTCGAGGGCGAGGATGATGTTGGCTGCGTAGAAGCGCGAGACGTCCGCAGAGAAGCGGCCCGCACGCCGGAGGTGGCTGAACAGCTCGCCGCCTTGGATGAACTCCATGAGGATATAGAGGTTGCGCTCGTCTTGAAAGGTGCAAAAGCTGGGGGAAAGCCAACCTCGAAAGTTCAGGCCGCTGTGGATTTCCCCCATTTTTAGGGCAAGAAATGGACTTACAGGTTGACAAGCCCGCTGTGGCGGACGCTGGCGAGGATGGCCCGCTCTGAGTTGATGTGCTGGACTTGCTTGAGGCGGACCACATCCACTTTGCTGAGCACCTTCATGGCAAAGTACTGTGGCAAATTCTGCAATGGCGCCCGGAGCAAGCGGCAAAGCAAGACTCGGCCAAACGTGCCCGTTCCTGCATGATGTTGCAGCTTTTGAGTGGCTGTCGCGAAAAGAGCAGGAGAAAGCGGATGCGCACCCAACGTCTCCAGCACCTCAAAGTCTTCTAACCCGAGGCCCAAATCCTGGCCCTTCCGCGTCTCTCTTGACAGGGTTGGCACAAAAGGCGGCACATAGTCCGTGATCATGGGCGGTGCGTAAGATTCTGTCGGGACGGACTGCGGTTGCGGCGGCTGCTGGGGATAAGGGCTGTTGAGCTTGAGCGAGTCGAAGCCCAGACCACTGGAGGTGACTGGAGACTGGCCGAATGTTGACGTCGGCGTTGCCGGGGCGCCAAACGGCACCGTGTTCATGATATCGTCCATGCTGCCTCGGTACGACGATCCACTTCCGGAGTGGACGGCGGGGTAGGGCGAAATTTGGTTGGTCGGCGAGTGCGCATGAATGGCCGATGGCGCCGGGGAGGGGTAGAAGGAGGCTGGGTTGCGGAAGAAGTCAGGGTTGGAGGAAGGGCTGACTTCCGCGGGGGTGGTGAGTGGCCAAATGGCGTCCTCGGCGGAGTGCGAGTGCCCGGGCTCGTGCTGTTGCTGCAATGTGATTGGAGAAGCACCGAGGGTGGTGGGCAGCATTTCAGGGTAGTAGATAGAGGCAGGCGTGGGATAGGCATCTTCGAGCGCGGCGGGTTTGGCGGCGGCAGCGCCCTCTGCGCTTGCAGCGGCGTCGGCACGCATCGTCTTGGGCGAGACCTGACCCTTGAAGCTGCGTGCGACCTTATGGAGTGTGGCCAAATCAGAGGCGGACGAGGGCTCGAAGGCGGCGGACGGGCTTCTGCTTCGCTTGCGCTGGAGTGTTTGAGTCTGTTGCGGCGGCAGCACACTGGCCATGCTATCAGGCAGTGGTGGACGGTAACAACCTGCACATGGGCAGTGGTGGTGTGACTCTTCGAGAGAGAGGGAAGGAATTAATGGCTTGCTTCGCAGGCCGAGCGTCGAGGTCCGTGCGGCAGCGTGGTCAACTCAGCTCCGACTTCCACCCCAAGGGACCCGGTGCGGCTGGAGAGGTGCAAGGTAGCGTGTCTTACATCACAAGATGGCGATGGGGATTGGCCGCCTGGCGAGAACAAAAGGCCTTTGCAAAAGAGTGAGACACTGTAAACCCCGTCCGGCCCTGGTGCGCGTTTCCTCCTCGAAAGATCTACATGACTATGATCATACGGCGCCCTAGCCTAAATTCTGTGTAGAGTTGTACCTCAGCCCTTGAAGCGAATGAGTAGGCCGTGAAGAGTTCGGCAGATGCCCTCGACTGTACCTGAATGTCCCCAAGCGTCCACCATAGGAAGCATCGAACCCAAACGCAAACAGCAAAAGGAGGAAAGGAGGAGGAGAGTTCAGATAGTTGAGCTTGTCAGCTTAGCATGACAATGGGTTGGCAGCGGCCCAAAAAATTGAGCACACCGCCAACCGCAAAGATTGCTCTGCGCTTGACTCTATAAATTTTGCTCTTATCATCATTTCGAAGAAGAAGAAGGAGGAAGGGAAGGGAAGGGACAAGGAAGAGATGAAGCAGCCGCACAGCGGGCCAACAAACAACACGACTGGACAGAGCGAGCGCGTGGTGAGGAGCAACCGAGACGCTGTCTTCGTGAGCTTCACAGTCTTGGTGGCAGAACATAGCATGCGGCGGAGGTGATGGACCATTGAGTGCGTCGGTCGCAAGGTGGTGCACTCGCCCAAAAATTTTCGGTGCATGAATCCTTCAATTGCAGGGCTCTAACAAAGATGTCGCTGGTTGGCTGTTAGCAGGTCGGTGCTGATGCAGTGGTCGACAAGCCGGCGAAGGATGGGCCGCAGGCCAGTGGCCCAACAAAAAGTCGCCCTTCGTCGTGCAAGCGCAAGCCGATCTTGGAAGAGGTCGTCGACTCGGGAGGCCCGGCGGCAGGTCCACACTGGCCTGAACGCGCACGAGTAGCAGTAGTGACGTGCTCTAAGCTTCGAGCTGAGCAGCGGGGACCTCTTGAACCTCGAGCTCGGCCCATCCAACAATCACAATGGCCGCCTTCCTCACGCAGGCCAGCTCGCTCTTCGCTAGAAGCGCGATTTACTCAAACTACACGACGAGCGGCGAAGAGACGGTCGTGGGCTCAGTCTGGGCGGTCAAGCGGGCCAAGAGCGCAGCCGGGAAGCAGGTGTCAATCTTCGAATGGGAGAAGGGCTCTGGGTCGGGCAAGCGCAACCAGCCAGGTCGCTCCGAGGCCATGCAGGCCATCCTCAAAAGGTGAATGGCTATCAAAGTTCTTGCGTTCAACGTTGACACGAGCTCGTCCAAAGCGAGGTCACTTCACTCACGCGCATGCGAGCGCCGAACCTGCTCGAGGTCGTTGAGCGTGCGCCTGTCTCCTTGTCGCCATGTGTAACAGTGCTCAGTCGGCAGGTACTTTACAGCCTTGGAAGAGACCAGGTCGTCCTTGATCTTTGCAGTGGAGCCGGTGGTGTGTTCGCTGCGCGAGGCCATTGCCCGGACGTCTGGCGCCAAGCACCGAATCTACGGCAGCGAAGAGGTAGAGTTGGACGAAGTCGAATTGCAAAAGGGCCTGTTGCAGGTGTGCAAGGCGCTCCAATTCCTCCACGAGTCGGCGCGAGTCGTCCACAGCAATCTCACCACCGACAGCATCCTCGTCAACGCCAAGGGCGACTGGAAACTCTCCAATCTGGCCTTCACAAAGCCTTCGGGCTCTCCGGTCGACTGGGTCGTCGAGAATGACCCCAACATGCCGCCCTATGTCCAGCGATCGCTGGATTTCATGGCGCCCGAGCTCGTCTCGTCGGAGGACGCCAAGCTGGAGCCCGCTTGTGATATGTGGTCGCTAGGCTGCGTGGCTGTTGCGCTGATCACCAAGTCGGGCGAGTCACCCATCAGCTCCAGCGGGCGCGTTCAGCGCTACAAAAAGTCGCTCGCCAACTTGACCGCCGGCCGTCAATCGTGGCGGCAGTATGGCGCCGAGGTGGAAGATCTCCTCTCATCCCTTCTCTCCGTGTCACCGTCCTTGCGCAAAACGTCAGCCGCGCTCCCAACTTCCTCCTCGTACTTTTCCAGCATTCTTGTTTCAACGCTGCGAGTGAGTCACAATCAGTTTTTCGCCCATTCGATGTGGCTAAAATGATCCCTAGTTCCTGGATCGCGACCATTTCCCTTCAAAATCGACCCCCGAGCAGATCAGCTTTCTAAAAGGCCTTCGCAACGTCCTTCCACGGTTTTCTGAGCGCGTGCGACGGAAACGGGTGCTCCCTGCCCTCCTGGATCAAGGCCTTGGCAAAGGAATGCGACGCGAGCTGATCCCCTCCCTTCTACCCAACATCCTTTTCATCGCTCAGGACATGCCCTCCGACGAATTTCGGGATGCCATCTGGCCGTCCCTCAAGCAGCTCTTCCTCGTGTCCCCGACAGACTCACCAGAAAACGCCCTTTCTCTACTCGAACACCTGCCCGCCATTCAAGCCAAGTGCGACCCTCAGCTACTGCGAGAAGAGATGGGTCCACTAATTACCTCTCTCTTGTCCTCGACGCATGCTCCACTTCTCGTCAAAGTGGGCACTTCCTCTTTTCAACAATTTTATAATGGACTGAGCCCCGCCCGCTGCAGACTTTGCAAACGATCCCCAATCTTTGCGACAGCGACGCCACCGCCCAGTCGAACAAAAGCGGCGCGCTGGATTTCACTACCGTCAAAGACATCGTATTTCCTAAAGTCGCTGAAGTCTTCACTCGCACTACCGTCCTTGGCGTCAAGGTAGCCGGGTTGGTCTGCCTGGGTGGTGCGTTTTTTTTTTTTTTGGCGAGATCCGTCCTCGCTGAGCGGAGCCTAATTTTCCAAGCAGGGATGGTCCCTATTCTGGACAAATACACTTTACAGGAGAAGGTGCTCCCCCTGATTGCCAAGATCCGCACCAAGGAGCCATCAGTACTTCTGTCGACCTTGACCATTTTCTCGCTCATCAGCACCCGCCTGACTGATCCCACCTTGGTCAGCACGTTGATTCTGCCGCAGCTGTGGACCATGTCGGCCGCGCCTCTACTCAATGAAGACCAATTCAGCCGCTTCTACGCGCTCATCGATCGTCTTTCTCAGATGGTGCGCGAAGCCCGGACCAAGGAGCTTCGAGCGGTCGCGCAGAGCTCTCACAGCGCCCCGGCCCCTGCGCAAAATCTATCTTGGGAAGAACTTGTGCGCGGGGAGAGCCAGCAGAGCGCCCCATCTGCGCTTCGCAGCCTCGTCGACAGCGACGGCCCAGCTTTTTCGGGTATGCTCACTCCCGATGGCAGTACAGGAGTGCGTTTGCTCTATGAGCGGTGAACACCTTCGAAGGCTTATATTTGCAGCAGCGAGCTTCACCAATGGCCCCGTCAACCCCAGCCCTCTCTGACTCCTCGACTGTCCTTAGCCGGTCCGCGCGCTCGTTCGAGGCTCCGGCTTCGCAGTCGGCGAAGCGGCCCGTCCTTGGCGCCCGTCCTATTCCTGCAAACAGCACGCCATGGTCCAGCAACTCGGCAGCTCCAACCATGGCCGTCTTGCAGCCGGCGGCATCCTCATCCGCTCTTGCGTCGTCGGCACTGCCCGTCGGAGGATACCCCAAGCCAAACTACTCCATCTCTTTGGAGCCCGTTCCTGCTCTTGGAGGGGTCCCGCCTTCCCAAGCCACTTCGTGGTCTTCGCCAGCAACCTTGCCGGCGCCAGCGCCAGCGCCACCGCCGCCACCGGCTTTCGCGCTGCCGGCAACGGCCAATCCGTGGAGCAATAACGCTTCCGCCGCAGCTCCAGCCTTCAGCGTCTTGCAGCCCAGCAAGCCGGCGACGTCCACGACGGCCACTTTCAACTCAAACTCTTGGAAGGACTTTGACCCGCTGGGCTAGCCGGCTGCTGCCAAAGCTGTTGGAAGAAGCGCCCCACGCGCATCTGGACGGCCTCTGGGCTGTCTAATGCCGGCCGGACGTCGAGATAGAAGGACAGAGGGACGCGGCCAGGGTAGAAGTCGATGACATACCGAACCCGCTTGCCTCCGCGGTCGATGAGCCAGTCGTGGCGATCGAAGGGCTTTTGATAGCTGCATGTAAGAACAACATATATCACTATGAGAACATCGAAAGACAAAGGCCGCTGCGCACCCGACGAGCGTTTTGAACCAAGCCTTTGGCGAGGTGTCGTTTGGTCGGCCCTTGAAGCTCACCAGCGTGACTTCGTCCTTGGAGGCTACCATGGCTTCTTCCCACTTCATCACTTGCTGCCAGCACTGTTCGTTGACGGCATTGTGGATGGGAACGACAATGTCCATGTCGACGGCATTTGGCGAACGCTCCTTGCGATGGAGCGATTCGTAGAACTGAGCGGGCGAGGGATACACCCAGTGCGATTCTTGGCCGGGTTGGATGCCATGGCGAGGGATGGAGGACACCACGCGCTCTCGGGACAGGGCAGTGCTGCTGGCATTGGGAGGAAGGGCCGACAAAGTTTTGGCAGCAGCCGAGCCGTGGTCGACCGGGCAGCCAGAGCTTACCGGAGGCCCGTGGTCGACTGGGCAGCCTTGCGGTGCTGTCGCTTTAGGCGGTTCTGCGCGGCCCAGGAGCCAATCGAGCATGAGGAGTCGACGTCTCGGTCTAAACAAACCTTGGGCACCTTCGACCGGCTCGACGGCAGCCGCCGCGGTCTCGTCCTTCACTTATGTCACAGGAATCGGACAACGACAGCCAATGGACAGTCACTGTGCGTCGTTCGAGCAAGGTTGGCTCGAGCCAACAAGCTAAGCTCAACTTAAACAGGCCATTCACGCAAGCCGGACGGTCAATGGAGGCAAGTTGCGCTCTCCCCCTCTCATTGACTCCCCTGTTCAACTATGGTGGCTTGGTTACTCAGAGGAGCAGTACCTCTGTTCCTGGAAGGAGTGCAATCCGCATACTGGAGAGCCACTGGAGCGGACATTTGTGCGTCCAAGCAGGCCCTCCCTAAGACCATGCCAGTCGCTTAGTCCGGGCAAAGCTGCCAGCCTCTCAGATTCCTCAGGAGGTCTTGGAGAAGTGGCACGCGGGGAAGAACAACCTGGTTGTCAGGTCGAACCGGCCGCCCGTCAAAGGCGTCCGGCGGCCCAGCCGCCCGTCGACCACGCCCTCGCTGGCTCTCGAGCGCGTCGGGACTGCAAGCCGCAGTACATCCCCAAGCGGTTCCAAAGACAAGCGGTCGCGGTCACTGTCTGCGGCGCTTCCAGAGCCCTTGCCAAAGGAGAAGCGGCGGCGCATTTCCGTGTCTCCCCTCCTTGCCAATGCCGCGGACAGCGATGCGTCGACCAGTAGTGCGGCTTTGGAGGATTTCCCTCGCCGGCCGCCCCCTGGCCGCCTCCAGCAGCAGGAGCAGCCGCCGCAAAACCACGGCCTTCATCGGCCTCGACACGAGCAGCGCGCTGCCTTACCTGCACCGAAGCTTGCTTCCCGCAGCCGGGACGAGGGAGGAATGTCAAACGGTGAGGTGGACTTGCCGGAACTGCGAAGGGAGCAGACCGGCAAAAGCGACAAAGTGAGGTCCACAGGGGCCGCCCCGGCTACACCTCCGCGGCTGCCAAGACGCCCAATAGTGCCAGAGTCGGAGTCTGACGACGACTCAGAGGCAAATCGGCAGGATGCAGGCTCCATTCTGGCAGAGGATTCGGCGGATGAGGACCCTCATTCTGTCACTCGCGCCCTCGTTGCCGGCCACCCAGAACCAAACCTGGACCCACCACCACTCCTCCATGTGCCTCAGCTGAAAGTATCCGAGATGGCGCGCTTCGTCGACGCGCCACCGCCGCAGTCGTCTCCCATTGACGCCTTCAGCTCGCCGGGGCCCCAAGACGCGGACAAGACCAAGCGTATTGGCATCTTTGCTCCTGTCAGAAACCCCCAACTGCTGTCGAATGGAATGCTCAGCGAACCTCGGCGAGTGGCGGAGCAACCCTCGCCTGCCGAGCCGTCTAATACAGCTGCTCCGCCGTTGCCGCCCTCGCCACCATCCCCGAGGATATCGACACCACTCATGGCAAATGGCGACCATGTGGAGCAGAATGGCGCGAATGCTTTCGCGGCAGGCTTGGGAGCTGGCCTTTCCCACGGCCACACTTTGAATGGCACGGGCAATCAGAGTGCGGAGCACGCAAGGGTCAGCATCGATGGTGAACAAGGAACCAATGGGCTTGGTGAAGACGACATTGTAAGCCGAAGAGGTTTCACCTCAGCAGCGTATGTTGACTGTGACCTTGAACAGGTCCCGGTAGCAGACGGCCCCGACGAGTCGCCACAGTGTCCAAACTTGGTGTCTCTGGAAGAGGCCGTGCGTCTGTCATCCTCGCCACCCAACTCCCATGGCCACTATATCCTCGACCTCCTCCAAAGCTGCCAATGTCTGCGCGACGAAGCTCGCCGCTTCTTAGCTGGGTTCATTGAAAAGCCGAAACTGGTATGTCGCCTTCTCTTGTCATTTTGCAGAGCAGTTCTGAACCGGGGCACATAGTTACTGCACGCGGAGCCAGGCGCGCGTCAGATCTTCTGCTTTCCAGCGGCGGCCATCGTGGCTCCGCCGAGCCATTCACGCAATCTGCACCTCCTGATTCAACCATCGCTGGGCCTCTTCACCTTAGCAATCGACCCGCCCATCGAAGCTCCGCCCGTCGTCTCTGCCGGCCCTCCATTGCCCAGTGGCGACCAAATCTTAGCGTCGCTTCCGCCAGATGAGCAACGACCCCGCCGCTTGCCCTCATCGAACCCTCCCGTCCCACTCGATGCTCTAGAAAGTCCAGCTGGGCCAGACCCTCAAGTCGCACAGCTGGTGGCAAAACTGGCTCAGACCTCTGACGCCCTTGCCCTTGCCGATGCTAGGAACGCCCAGATGCAGCGAGACTACGACCAGCGCATTACCGACCTGGAAACCCAGTTGACTGCCGCCAGAGCATTGCAGGCCGAAGCCCTCGAGGACAGCCGTATGGTCCGCGAGCTGTACAACAAAGCCTCCGCCGCTACAACCGAGGCCAAAGCCGTCGCGGACGCCCTCTTGGTCGAGAAGAAGAAGCTCCAGCGCCAGCTGTCGGAGGGCATGCGCCAACAGGCCATGGTTTCGGAGGCCTTCGAAAAGAAACACAACGCAGACAAGAAGTTGAGCGCCAGGCGGCTCGAGCTGATGCGTGCCCAGAAGGAAGCGGTGGACACCGATCTGATCGCAAAGGCTGCCAAAGTTGGACCGCTGCTGGATAAGGTGGCTTCCCTGGAGCGGAGGCTGGCGGAGGCGGAGCAACAGCTGCTGCGGTCGAATCCGCTTGTGCTCGACAATTCGGACGACGACGACTTCATGCCCTCTGACGACGACAGCGGCCCGAAAGCACACGCCCTGCCTCCCGGTTTCCAAGGGCTACCCACTGCCGGCTCTTTGAATGCGTTTCAGTAGGGTGGGAGTTGAAAGATGAAGCTGGTGCTCGCTGGAGTCACGGGCAGACAGCAGGCAAGCCTAGTAGACTTGCCGCGCACTAGCGCGAAGTGCAACTCATCGTCTTCCTCTGGGCTCATTTCGGGCAAAGCTGCCAGCGATGAAGGCGGCCCCGACACGTTCACCGCGCACGACGCACACTCTTGGAGCCCGCCGCAAGTTGCTTCAACAAGCTCCAAGCGCTTTGCTGCGTCCATGACAGATTCTCCCGCGAAGGCAGGCACGCTGATGGGGTGCCCCTCGCTTGTCCGGAAGTTGAGCAAAACTCGCTGCATCGAGCGCATGCCTCAGAATGTAAAATCTCAAAGCTCAAGCGTATTTCCACGTACCTCTCCAAGCTCGGTCTGGCGAGTTTGATTGGCCTTGGGTGGCGAAATGTCGCCAGCAACGAGACTGGCGTGCATTTCTATTTGGCTTTCTCGGCTCAAGCCAAGCCGGCCTCGCCAGTGATGCCTTAGGCTCTTGACAAGGGGCTGTGGGTGAAATAAAGACTGTTTTCAAAATCAGCACTTGCACGGCCCAATAAGCAAGGTATCGCTGACCCTGGGGAGGTGCTGGGGAGTTAAATTGCCGAACCTGCGGAACAGTCTGGATTCAGGCCATTTGCACGGGGCAAGCCAGCGATGAAAGATCCCCGACCAGTCACCGTGCAGCAGGGTTTTTTGGTCCTCGCGAACCTGGCGATAGAACAGTAGATTCGCAGCCAGGTGATGACCACCGACGTGCGAGATTTCACGCAGGCGTGTGGTCGGCGCTTCGGGCCATTTGGGCAGGCTCGATTTCAGGCGTTGAAACACGGACGCCCCGACAAGACCACAGCGGCAGTCTCTCTGGCCGTGTGTGCACACAAAGATGTCGGTCTCTTCGCCTGCAGCGGGCTGCAAAGCAGCTGGCGTTTCCACGGCGTGCAACACTTCGGGCAACGTTGCCTCTGAGACTGCCGTGGGCAGTCGCAAAATGCCGTGATTGGGGTGATACAGCGTGGCGGCGCCTGTTGCATCTTGTGAGTCGGCTGTCGAAAAGCTCACGCCTATCCCTATGGGTCGAACCAGGTCGGCAAGCTTGTCGTAAAGGGAAGAAACCATTTCGACCCGCTTTGGCCACTGATCGCTGCGCAGACCACCGACGTGCACTACTAGGTGCGACTTGTAGAAAGGAACGGATCCAGCCAGTCTAGACATGATGGGAATCCAAGTCCGAAGCAGGCAAGCGAACAGAGGTGCCTAAAAACGAAGCAATGCCACTGCATGAACAAATCTGTGCTCGTGGATGGGGTAATTCACAAGCACCTGTGTGTGATACGGTTTTGTAATATTGTAGTTGGTGGTACTTGGGAGCGAGTTGGCTCGGTCGATCAAATTTGCCACCAGGGGCAGGCTGGCTGTGGGCCTGTGGCCCGGCGTGTGCGCACCTTGACCGAGAACGTCCAGTTCTTGTGTTTTTCACAGCCACATGTGTTGATTGCTATCGAAAACGAAGAAGCCCATGTCAAACAGTGCCTTTTCGGAAGGTGTCCATCCCGGGCTTGCCGCTGCGTCGAAAGGCTTGGAGTTGAGACTGTTCTCACTTCGTGCATGGCTGTCGTTTATCCTGTACAGCACAGAAGATGTCGAGTCGCTCGTATTGACGGTCCCAACGGTCCCCTCGAACATCGAAGGAGATTCCTATCCCTTTGTGGCTTTGCCTTATCTCCTGTGGCCTGCCTCCTCTGGCCACCACCGAGGTGTACACTCAGTGCCAGCAGCCTCCCACACTCCTATTTGACTATTCCTCACATCTTGCACCCGAGCCATGGAGGAAACATTGCTGGCAACACTAGCCAACTTGTCGAAACCCGATGCCGCCACCTTCGCTGCCTCAGCCTCGGTCTCCCCATCCCACCCGGACCCCGAGCAGCCTCGCTCAGTGGACGGAGTCAGCTTTGACGAGCTCTTCAAGCTGTTGCAAGACCCGTTGCCCGTCAATCCATCCGACCAAACTTTGGAAGAACGCGAGGAGCCTCCCTCTACCGCGGCAGCCAGTCCGGAGCAGCCAAGTGTGCGCAGCCCCAGTGTCATGGAAGTCGACGGCGACACCACAGCTCTTTCCGTCCGGCCTGGCGGAGTGTCGCCAAGGGCGCTGGCCGCACCGGCGGCGACCCTTCAAGGCCTCTCCAACGCCGACCAAGCTACTACAGATGCGCCCCTTCCCGAAGAGCCAGCCAAGATTACCACCGTGAAGCTAAGACTCTCGATGGATTCATCAGCCAAGGACGAGCCCGTCGTGTGAGTCCGAAGAATGTCAAGAATGCGTCTCGGTCGCTGACAGGGCACCCTAAGAACTGCGCCTGCCATAGGGAGCCGCTACTCTTCCCGCGATGCCTTCAAAGCGGCTTGCCAGGCTCATGCCACCTCTTACTCCGCCGCATTTCCGAGTCACAAGTTCCACTTTGCCACCCGCACTAGGTGCGAGTGCTATTCCGGTCTTTGCATCCGGGAAATTTACCGCCTTCTTTCACAGCTGTGTGGATCGTTGGCTGGTCTTCTCTTGTCACTTGCATGTCAAGGGTTGTCCCGTTGCAGTGCGCAGCGAAAGGGACAAGGCCTCTGGTGAATGGTGCGCTCTTCTCTGCTAGTTTCACTCTTTCCGCCCTCAACGTGAATCGGTATCAGGGTTATCACCTCCCACTGCCTAGACCACATCCACCCGGGTTCCGCCATCCCGGCCGCCGCTGTTGCCCACGACTCCTCCGAGCGGCCAAAACCCACAAGAAAGTACAGCATCATCAAGAAGAAGCATTTAGGCCCTCCAGAGGAGAGCCACGACGAAGACGAGGGCGACCTGGTCCCCCGGGCTTTCGCTAGAGCTCGCTCTGCCTCCTTGTCGTCAGTCGGCTCGATTCGCACCGACCGCTCCGGCCGCAACATCCTCGCCGATGGAAAGGCTCGCTCCGCATTTGTTCGACAGCAAAAAAGAGGCCTCCAACGTCTGTCGACCGGTCCTCTGGCTACCTCGTCAAAACATGTGCCCGCCAAGTTCAAGCAGCAACGCAGCAGCTCGACACACTCGTTGCAGCAGCAACACCACCTGTCCAGCTTACGCACTCTTGAAGATCTCAGTCAGCCCCCTTCGCCAACTAACAGCGTCTTTTCCGACGACAAAAGCGAAAGCGGCGACGCGACCAACTACACCTACAAACCTCCTTCCGAAGACCGGAGACCGTCCTTCTCTGGACCTTCTCGATCGCTGGGCCTTGAAGGCTTCTTAGTGGTATGTCCCTGCGTTTGTGGCGCTTCTTTGAATGCAGAGGCTAACTAGTGCACTTCTCTCAGAACCTTCGTAAGTCCATTTGCGTCAAGCTCTCGTGATAAAAAAGCTTCTGACCTCTGCTGTGCGCCCCATAGACCCCTTGCTGGAGAGCTTGGTCGAGCCGTTTCGCCTTGCTGGCATCGAAGACGTTCAAACCTTGCTCAGCTTGGAGCAGAGTGAGCTGTCCGGCTTGGTGGACACTTTGCCGTGCAGCCAGCTTCAAGCCATGATTGCCAAGAACCGGGTGTCGCGCTTGCTCGCCGCCTGACCCTCAGCTTGCATGTCGTTGTGGTAGCGAGGTTCAACGTCGCGGCGGCCCGTCGCCTTCTTTTCTCATTTAGCACATACCCATTCCCAAATCCTGTACAAACCCGTACCTTATGCTTGTAGCTAACCATCTATACCCAATCAGAGCGTTTGCCACATCATTCCGGATCTACCAGTTGTGCGTGCGTGACGCGGCCCTCCCTAAGGCCTTTCGAGGAGGCCTTCTGCGTCCAACGAGCTTGTGTGTCAGCTGCAAGGCGCTTAGCAAACCAGCATTGAACTGAGAATCGAAGCCCCTCGCCGCAAAGAGACAGTCATAGCGAGTTTCACGCTCGAAATCAACTGCACCCCGACGACGCGCAAGACCCCTTGTTCCCACCATGTCGAGATCTTATGACCGCGGTAATGACTTCCTCTGTTCTCTTGATGACCAAGGCTGAGTGGCCTCCACTCCAGCTTTGACCGTTTTTTCGTAAGCGAACAGCGAGCTTGCGAAGAAGGTCGCTGAATGCCGCGTTGCCTTTACAGGCCCGACGGGCATTTGATCCAGGTCGAATATGCATCTGAAGCCAGCAGGAAAGGAACGGTGGCTATTGGAGTCAGGGGCAAGGACTGTGTCATCCTGGGAGTGTGAGTGGGACTTTCATGGCCCCCTGCTCTGCTTTGTTGGGCTGACCCATCCGGACGGCAGTGAAAAGAAGACCGTGCTCCGTACGCGATTCCAACCACTTTTAGGGGTTGCGAACAGCATTCTTAAAGCTTTGGCCGACAGAGCTCCAAGACCCTCGCACTGTGCGCAAGGTCGCCATGCTGGACGACCACGTTTGCCTGGCGTTCGCAGGTAAGTGGATCTTGGTCGAGCCGTGCCTCTCGGCTTTACACACAATCTAAATGATACGGGTGATAGGCCTGACCGCTGACGCCCGCATTCTCATCGACAAGGCGCGGGTGGAGTGCCAGTCCCACCGCTTGACCGTCGAGGACCCGGTGACCGTGGAGTACATCACTCGTTTCATTGCCGGCATCCAGCAAAAGTACACGCAGTCTGGCGGCGTTCGGCCTTTTGGCATTTCCACCTTACTGGTCGGCTTTGACGCCAACGAGCCCACCCCGCGCCTCTACATGACTGAGCCTTCGGGTATCTTCTCTGCTTGGAAGGCAAGCTATCCGCTTCTTCTTTCTTCTATCGCCCAGCGAGCAGGTTCGCTGACTTTTCGACCAGGCCAACGCCATCGGGCGTTCGGCCAAGACCGTCCGCGAATTCCTGGAAAAGACGTGGACCGCCGAGCTGTCGACGGACGAAAGCATCAAGCTGACGGTGCGAGCTCTTCTGGAGGTTGTGCAGACGGGCGCGAAAAACATCGACCTGGCGATTGTGGAAGGCTTCGGCAAAGTTCGAAACCTGACGCTCGAGGAGATAGAGGCCGTGGTGAAGACGATCGAGGCGGAAAAGGCGGAGACCAAGAAGGCGCAAGACTCAAGGCGCGAAGCGGAGCAGAGGTCGCGGGCCGAAATGACAGCGACAGAGTCGTAGTCCGGAGGGAACCTGCCCATCCATGCCCAATGCCCGATACCCTAGAATCGATCAAAAGTCTAGTTTCTCGGCCTCGAGTTCGGCAAGCATTCGCTGCTCTTGTTTGATTAGCTCTCTTTCTCTCCCGACAAATCAGCTGAGAGCGACTTGCATTCATCTCATCGTTGTTCACCCTGTCGTCCTTAATCATACGCGAGTCCACGCGAGCGTCCTCGCCCTCCACGGCCAGCATGGCCTGAGGTGTCTTGGCCTCCAGCACAAAGTGGGCGTCGCAGTAAGGGCAGTATTCGTCCGACTCTTCAAACACCTCCATATCCTTTCTGAACGCCCGCTTGCACTTCTTGCAGAGGAACGTCATCTCGACTGCTTTGAGCAAAGGGTGATCTGCCTTTTCGGCGTGGCACTCGGCGCACTGGACGCAGCAAGACTGGTCAAATGGGAGCAAATGGGAGGCAGGCTATCGGCGCGGCTTACATCAAACCATTTGGAGCAACAAGGGGCTCGTATGGCCACTGCCGCATTCAGGATGTGCTTGCTTTAAGGGTGCACTTTAACGATTCAGCAAGGTCATGCAAAAGACGCGCGTCAGGACTGTGCTGACCACATTTGAGCACCAAATGCACCTGCGTCCCGTTTGCAGGTGAAGGTATGTGCCCAAAGTGCTGGCTTGGTGGGTCTGAGCGCGAGACGGCGTCGACGCCGGCGGTTGGTGCGGACAAAGAGGCTCTTGAGCCGGGTGGACCGCCATCATCTGGCGCCCCTCTTGCGATTAGCCATGAGCGGAAGCGGCTCTGATACACCTGTACGCTACAAGACCTATCAGTCCAACAAGCGCAATTCGACTTCGTCGCTGGCGTCGGTCACCGGAAGCAATGGAACGAGCACACCAACCCGCAGTGACTCGCTCTCGCGGCCAGCCAGCGTCGCTGCGTCAAGGCCCGTCTCTTCGTCACCTTTGGCAAAGGTCCGTATTTGCTTGCATTGGCCCGCTTCGGCAGCCAGCTTATGGAGATTGCAGGTGAACCCAGCGACGAGCGCTCTGGACCGCTTTCCTTCGCCACCCCTAGCGAACAGGGCCACTTTTGCCAGCATGCAGCAAGCGCATTTGATGGAAACCACCGAGTCGTCATCTTCATTTGACGGCACCTCGCGCCCTCCTTCTTCTGCCAGCTCTGTTGCCTCCACCGCCAAAGCGAAGGGCAAAGCGCCTTACATTTCTGGCTTCCAGCCTCAGGGCGTGTACCGTTTGCAAACAGACGAGTACTTGACCGCCCGGAACGTCTTCAGCGAAGCTAAGAGGCTGGAGTGGGCGCGGATTGCTCGCCGTCTCGAAAAGGTATCTAAGTCTGTGCTGCCTCGAGCCGCTGCCATCAAGCATTGAATGCCTTCTTGTGGATGAAAGCTTGTGCAACTCCACTTTCCCGTCGTCCCGTTGCCAGGTTTGACAGAAAGCTCGGGGCCAAAGGAGCCGGCGCTGCCTCGGTCCGAGTCCGCATCCCTCGATTTTTGGGGCTCGGTCAAACGATCTTTGCAAGGATCAACGTTGCGCCGTAAAGAAGACCTCAGAATCGCAGAACAGAACATTGTCAAATGGCAGGACGACAGAGCTGTTCAAAGCTGTCCTATCTGCTCGTCAGTCTGTCTCAGTCCAGATTTGAGTGGCCCTCACTGAAGGAAAGAATTGAAAAACAGGCTGGCGTTCTCGTTGACTGTGAGAAAGCACCACTGCCGACTTTGCGGCCGAGTGATTTGCGACGTGCCACCTAATTCGAACCCGCCACCGCTTGGGCGAAGCCGACGTTGCTCAACCTTCATCACCTACGAACACCCTTCGGAGCAAGAAAAGAACGGCTGGGTGAAAGAGATCGAAGACGCTCCAACAGAAGAAGCGCAAGCGTTCCGCCAAAACCACGGCCTCCGGATCTGCCAAGATTGCTTCGATGTGGTAAAGTAAGCCTTCTTCCCTACCTTGCCTGTTTGAATTACCTGACCTTAGTATTAGGCGCCAGCAAGCGAGCTTGCACCCTCCGCCGGCTCCAATGTGGTTTAAGCTGCAAGAGGCCCTGGTCCAGCTGCAGCGCGAGATTGACGAGGCCTTGCCGGCTTTCCAAGAGCAGATCCTCTCGTCCCCAGCTTCTTTGGCCACGTTGAGCTCGAAGCAGCGCACCGCCCTTTTGTCCTCACGCAAGAACATTCTATCGCTGCTCGCGTCCTGCGACGCCCTCGCCAAACGAGTTCGAGAGTTGCCGATTGGCAAGGATCCTGCGGGCGCTCAGGACCGGCTCCAGCGGGCCATCGCAGGGCGCGCAACCATCTTTTTGCAAGAGCGCATGGGTCTCTTGAAGGGTTTGGGCAGCTTCGAGGACGCCCCGCCTGCGCCAGCCTCTGGATCCAAGAGAAAGAGTGCTCAACAACCGGGAATCGTCAATCTGGCGGCTCAGAAAGCGCTAGAGGAACGCGCGGAGAAGTTGGCCGTGCTGCTCGAGTTGGTCTCACCTCCTTCACTCCTTACACGCGCAAACTCTGACGGGAGGGACGTGGCGCAGACAGGAGAAGCTTGTCGCAGGCTACCTGCAAGATGCTCGGAACGCGAGGCAGCTGGTCGATTCCACCACGCTCAGCGAAAGCCTCAACGAGCTTCGGCGGGAGATTGCTCGGCTCAAGAGCGAGGAGGCTTAGTTTGGGTTGTCTCTGTGGCAGATTACTCAATCCATTCTAGACTTGAGCGTGCGTTTCGTAACTTGGTCTGCCACCGCGTGTGATGAGGAACTGGCTTGAGTCGGCGAGAGAGAGTACTCACCCTTCTCAATCACCCAAACAACAGCTCCCCACCCTGAGAAGGCGTCCCGGTCGACAGCCTGGCGAGATGAAGGTATCTCGACTGTCAGCAAAGCCAACACATAAGATGAGAAGAGCCTGAAGACGCACATTCAATAGTGACTGGCTGATCGTCTCAAACAGCTCGTCCGGCCCGAGGTCTGGTTGCCACAGGGATTCCGCCATGCCAAAGAGCTTCTCCTCCGCTGTCCCTCCCACCACAAAGTCCTGTGGGGCATGGCGGTCAGCGGGTTGGGCCGCACGAGAGGGGAGGTTGCGACGCACCTTGGCAAAGTTGAGGCAGCCGATGAGGTCTGCTGAGGCCACGAACGGCTTGCCATCTTCGTCTAGACCAGCAATGACTGGAGAGATGAAGTATGGACCGAACCTGTGCGAGCTCTTTCCGTCAGCCTCTCGTTCTTGTCAAGCGTCCCACCCCTACCTCTTCTCGTACAAGGTCGAGCTGACCAAGGCTGAAAAGGCTCTGGGTGAGATGGTGCGGTCCTCCTTCATCTTGTACATGTTCACTCGGTGCCGGAGCTGCTCAAAGCTGTTTGGGAGTCGTCAGCTGGGGTCCAACCTGGGCGCGCCGCTCTGGGCTTCTTACACTGTCAAAGTGTCTGTCGCCAAGCCTGGCAAGCCCAAATAGGTTCTCGGTGTGATCTCAAAGACCTGGAGAGCAGCAGTCAGATAGGTCACATTGATGCAAAGAGCCGGGGAGAGCAGCACCTTCTCAAAGTTGCAGGCGAGCGTGAGCGCCTGGTTGCCCAGCCGGAGGTCGCAGGCGATCGCGACGCAGTCCTTGCCCTTCATGGCGATGACTGAGCCGCCGTTCAGCTCCATGATGGACATGTCGGGCAGGCGGGTTTGTTGAGGGTGGTTGTCCGTGCCAGAGAGGGAGTCGTCAGCCACAGCTTGCCCTTGCGCTCGTTGCGCTCTTGATTTGTGGGTCAGCCTGCACTCAATCTGACGGCCTAATTGCTTCACACAGGCTGATTCCGTGTGTCATTGGCAGAAGTCTCCACAGAACCACCACCGAGGAGTGCCGCCTCAGCTAGCCACGATGGTCTCGCTGCCTTCGCCTTTTGCTCCCCGCCCACCAACTTCCTTGGAGGCAGTCTGCGCCAGTACTTGAGGGCACAATATGGAGCAGTCAGTGGAATACGCCGACGACCAGCGTTTGGCTTTGTGCGTCTTCTTTGCTCAAAACCGCTGTGGCGGGAGGGACCCAATGCTCACGGGCTGCGAGCTCATTATAGGCGCCAGCAAATCTACGGTGGTGCGTAGCTTCCTACCTCTAGCCTCATACAGGCCTGACCTTGGCTTGTGGGAGAACAGGCGAGGACGGCGCTATTAGCGACCTGTCTGACCTTTCAGATTCGGAGGACGAGCAAGGTGAGGCTTACCCTGCTCCTGCCCGCCCCCCAGAGCACGCGATGACCGACCATGGCGATGTGCTGCCTTAGTTCGAGCGGAATCCCCAGAAGAGCCGGCCAGCGGCGACGAGGCGGGCGCAGACAAGTCGGCCCAGGACGGCGACTTTGTGGTCGGGGCAGACGGGGACAAGCCAGCGGCTGCCAAGGCTAAGAAGAAGTCAAAGCGTCGTTCCGAAGCGGGCGAAGATGAGCCCAGGTCCGTGTGGCTTTTTTTGTTGAGCCCGGGTCAGAACTCATAACAAACGGCGGGAGCAGAAAGAAGCGACGCAAGAAGTCTCGCTCGCCTTCGGTGGAGGAGACTCTTTCTCCCGAAGAGAGTGCGTAGCGCATCTGCTTTGCCTTATCATCGACGAAGCGCTCAAGCTGTTTGACCTCAGAGCGAAAGCGCGACCTGGACGCCAAGTTGGATGCCATCATCAAGAAACCCAAGTCGAAGAAGAAGAAGCGCGGTGCTGACGAAGAAGTGAGTGGTCCGAGGTGCCCATCGAGAGCCAACTGGTACTCAAAAAGCTGGCCATTAGGATCTTGGCCAGGCTGGAGACGAGGAAGAGATCTTGAAGCTGCGGAATGAGATGTATGCTGCCGTGAAGAAGGACTTGGACGCCAATGGAGAGGGCAAGCCGGCCATCCACAAGCTCAAGATGCTTGACCAAGTGACGACCGTCTTGCAAAAGTGCGCCTTCTCCGCACGCAGCGTTCTGTTCCTTCCGTTGCTTACGAGGCTTCTCTTAGGTCCCACTTGGAAGTCATCGCGCTGGATCAAAATATTTTGTCGGTGGTCAAGGAATGGCTGGAGCCGCTGCCCGACAAGTCGCTGCCTGCGCTCAACATCCAGCGCGCCCTGTTCTCGATCCTCGTCTCGGTATGCACCTCTCTCGTCTTTTCCTGTTGGAAGTTTGTGGTGCTAGGCGCTAAATTCGGTGACTCTCGACAGATGACCATTGACACGGCCTCGCTCAAGGATTCCCACATTGGCAACATTGTCCTATTTTACTCTCGCTGCCCGCGCGTCGACAAAGCCATCAGCCGAACGGCCAATCAGCTCGTCACCAACTGGATGCGGCCCATCTTGAGACGCTCGTCGGCCTGGCGCGACAAGGTCGTCACCCGCGAAAGCCGCCTCCGGCTGGACGACAGCGAGGCCCGAGGTGGTTCCACGCAGCCCCAGCGCTTCAGAATGGCTTCGCTGCTCCCCGGCATGCAAGAGCAAGGCGCCGCCCGCCGTCACGCCGCCATTCCCCGCCCCTTGTCCGCTTCGTACCAAATCGCACCGCGCGACAAGACCGACACGTCGAGCGCCGAGTACACCGGTTCGAAGGAGGCCATGCAGCGCTTCAGAGAGCTGAACCGCAAGCTGAAGCTGAACAAGATCAAGAAGACGGCCGTCTGAGAAACGCTATCCGCGTTCGTTTTGGCGGAGGGAAGCGCGAATGGCAAGGGTGTGTGCTTCGCTTGTAAGGTTCGAAAAACAGATGCATTGGTCAGCACCTGTGCTTTGTGCTGCACCGACGAGGCGCTCAAGTCTGGTTCTTGAAGGACGCCGCACGCCACACACCGCCACCGCTGTTCTCGTCGCCCGCCACCGAAAATTCTCCTTGTCGCCCGCCACCACCAACAGTATTTCGACTGAGTGAACAAGCGATGGATTCAGCCTTTCCTTTCGACGGCAGGCCATTGTTCGACAGAGGTCAGCCAATGATGGGCCCCGGACCGCCAGGCGGGCAGCAAGCTGGCTTCCACGGCCAACAACCTCCCTTTCCTGGGCATCCTTTCTCGGGAAACCTACCAGCCTTCAATCAGGGTACCTTTCCGGGACAGCAGCCCTTCGACCAGCAAGGGGCCTTCGCGCAAAACCCTTTCTCTGGCCAGCAGCCACCCTTTCCCGGAGGACAGCCGCCAATGATGCAGCAGCACAGACCGGAACCTTCGTCTCGATTGAGCATCCCTCATATTGTTTCAGCAGTAGCCACTCTGTGCGCTTTTCGGGCTCGCAAGCCGCACGGCGCAGCCTTCGGACAGCCGCCACCTCCCACGCCTCTAGCGGCGCGCACTGGTCTCCTCTTGTTTTTGACATGCCTCTTGACCATCATTTCGTTCTTCCTCCTCTTCTTCACGCTGCTGGCGCCGCGCTATGTCACCACGGTAAACTTGATGAACTTCAAGGGCTCGTCTGCATCCTTGCGGCTTGGCGTATGGAGCGTGTGTTTTGATACTACTTCGAGCAAAGAGGCATGTTGGACATCTTTGGGAGGTGACTGGGCTCCGGCAAGAGCGAAACTTTCGACCGCCACCCGCTCCTCTTTGGTGGCAAGCGAAAAGTTGCCCAGCGTGTTCCTGCTCCTTCTTCTTATCCTCCTTCTCGTCATCGCCTGCCTCTACATTTTTTCTTTGGTCACACTGCGCAAGTTTTCGGCCAGGCTGCGCAAGCCCCCGAGCAACGTCATGGAGCTGTTCGAGAATGCAAAGCTTCAGACGAGATCGATCCATGCAAGTCTGATGCCCCTTCCTTTGGGTGTTTTTGCGCTGACATCTTCTCTCACAGATTGCCGTGTGAGCTTGACGTCGTGCCATGGCAAAATACGACCCTGACAAAGGCTGCAGACGAGGGGGTCAGCTTACTGTAATCGCTCTTGCGTTGGGCGTCGCTGGCGTCGTCCGATTGAATGTGGACGTGGCGCGAAGTCTCGCTGTCTTCCGGCTCTTGGCACTGCCGGGGGAGCCGTCCTGGACGGAGGGCAGACATGGCACCGCTTTGGTTCAGCTTTGGGCCGTGTGCGCTATCCAGCTGTGGGTTCATTCGTTTGCTTACGCTCAATACGCCATCTGACACTGATGGCGAGCTGCAGGAGCTCTTTGATTCTCTTACTGCTCTGCGTCTCTGGCGAAACGGCTCCTCTGCCGCCACCGTTCTTGATGGCCCCGGGGGCTGATGGATGGCCGCCACAGCCGCATTCGGGTGGCGGCCCGGAAATGACGATGCAAGCGCCCTTTCAGCCCCCAGCCCAACACTTTAACGTGCTTCCTCCAGGCACCATGGCCTACCCTCAGCAACAGCAGCAGTCTAGGCCCCCGCGCCCAACAATCGACACACGCACAACTGCCAACTCGGAGCGGACACTGCGGTCGATGTTATCTCACAGCGCTCTATCTGATGCCTCTGACGACATCAAAAGGCCTCAGCCGGAGCCACCGGCAGCAGGCCTGCGGTTCGAGGAGGCAGCAACAACGCCCGTCCCAGTTCCGCTCGACGACGTCTACGACGCCGAGCACCGCCTGCGTCCCGAACCTGGCAACCGTTACTTTCCACAGCAGGCGGCGCAATGGAAGCCACCAGCTCGAGCTGGAGGAGCCACTCGGCCAGCGGCCTCCGCGATCTTTTCGCAGTAACACTGGTCTATTCAAGGCCGATCAAGGGCTTGACTCTCGCGAGGCACATTGGTAGCAGAAGCAGGCTGAATTGTTATTACTTTGGTAAAATGTAAAAAGGAGAATGCGCTAGCATCAGTCGAGCCTCCTGGCCTTCCATTATTGCCCTTTTCCTTTGCCGCATGGAAGTGAAGATCTTTACTCTTTCGAGAGCTTCTGGGTGAACTCCAGCGCCTCCTTGGCCGAGGTGCCTGCCTTGGCGCCGACCTTTGCCAGCACGAGCTTGCCCGACTTGTCGATCACAAAATGCGACCGGATGACCGACGACGAAGTCTTCCTGCCACCCAAGACGGATATGAGCTTTGTAAAAGGTCAAAGATGTTTAGATGCTTTCTCGACGCAAATCAGGGACGCGAGGCCCACTTTTTGGAGGGGGTCCGACAGCAGCGTGTAGTTGAGCTTCTGCTTCGATTTGAAGGAGGCCTGCGCTTTCTCGCTGTCCATGGACAAGCCAAACACGTTGAAACCAGCAAAGTAGGCGCTGGCATCGCGGTAAGAGCAAGCTTGCCTACAACCAAACCGTTTCAGCCAGACGTCCATTAAACGAGGAAGACTCGATCTCGGCCTAGAGACTTACGTGGTACAGCCCGGGGTGGAGGCCTTGGGGTATAAGAAGACGACCGCGCCTCGCTCGCCGAGCATCTCCCTGACACTGATCTCTTTGCCTTCGTCGGTGGTCAAAGTGATGTCCAAATCCACGACATCTCCTTCCTGTATGAGCTCGTGAGTAGACTGGGACAGAAAATTGGGGGAAGGACGCGAACCTTCAGAGCCACCCCATCGTCGTCGTCGCCGTCAGCAGCAGGCTGGCTGGCCGCCTTCTTTGCTTTCTTCGAAGCCGGGGCCTGCTCAGGCGCAGTCTCCTCCTCGTCGTACACGATGGCCTTGCGGCTTCGGGTCGAACGTCGGAGGTTCGCCTCGTCCTGAGGCTGAGCAACAGGCTCCGCGGCGGCTTGCGCGGCGGCTTTGCTAGCTTTGGGTGCCATTGCGGTTTGTTGCAGCGAGAAGAGGTTGTGTAGATGTAATTCCAGGCGCACTGGCAAGTCTCTTCTTCGACGTAAGAGCGGAAGACAGAGAGAGAGACAAGAAGGCGCTTGCGTGGGTTCGTCTGTCACGACGAAGATGGCCTCTCAGCAGCCCCAGTCATCGAGGGTCCTCAGCACGTCAGTCGTTGTGCACCCTTTGACGCTCTTGTCAGCAGTGGACCACGCCTCGCGGGTGGCCAAAGGCACCAAGAAGAGGGTGGTCGGCGTGCTCTTGGGCCAGGACAATGGCAAGGTCATCAATGTGGCCAACAGCTTTGCAGGTGCGTGTTTGGCCCGCTCAGACGCTGCGTAGAGTACAACAGCGCTGACTGGCATGCTACAGTGCCGTTTGAGGAAGACGAGAGGGACCCAAAGACTTGGTTCTTGGATCACAACTACGTCGAGTCCATGTACGAAATGTTCAAAAAGGTATCAGGTCAGGCGTCTTGTTCACTCTGTACTGTGATGAACGAGGCTCAAGCGTGGAGCGACCCAAACAGCCCGAGAAAAGCTCATAGGCTGGTACCACACCGGCCCAAAGCTGCGCTCGTCCGACCTCGAAATCAACGAAGTCATCAAGCGCTACGTGAGCAAGACTTCTTCATTAGCCTTGACTGGAGATCTGATCGCGAGGCTTATTTTCCATCGACCACCAGTGTGCTAGGCCCATCATGGTCATCATCGACACCCGGAACCGAGACGTTGGCATTCCCACGGATGCGTATCTGGCCGTGGACGAAATCAAAGATGTGAGCACTGAGTGATCTGAGTGACTGCTTTGGCGAGCGAACGCAGAAATTGACGCGCCGTCTTGTACAGGACGGCACGGCGGCACAGAAGACCTTCATCCATGTACCTTCGACTATTGGCGCCGAAGAGGCCGAGGAGATTGGCGTCGAGCACCTTCTGAGGGATATTAAGGACCTGAACACGGCTTCGCTTTCGACGCAGGTCGCCAGCCAGCTATCTTCGCTCAGGGGGCTGCAGTCTCGCTTGGTCGAGATCAAGGAATACCTCGAGCAAGTGGCAAGAGGGGAGCTGCCCATCAACCACCAGATTGTGTACAACCTCCAGGACGTCTTCAACTTGCTGCCGACGCTGGAGGCATCGGTCAACAACCCGTCCGTCGACTCGCGGAAAACTTTCGCCGCCGCCACCGTGGCCACCAACGATGAGCTGCTCGTCCTGTACCTCAGCTCGCTTATTCGTGCCGTCATTGCCCTCCATGACCTGTAAGCAGCCTTCACCTGCGACTTTTGCCTGTAATCCACCCTGACCTTCGTTGTTCCAGGGTGAACAACAAGGCAAGTATCTCGCCTCAGTCTCTTCCTCGAGCGCAAGTAGAACCGGTGGTCTGACGTGTTTCCCTTTTGGCACTGCAGTTGGAGCTTGCGGCCGGAGAGGAGCCAGCGTCGAGCAAGGCGGATAGCAAGGGGACGGAAGACAAGCCCAAGACGGTGGACGAGGGCAAGAAAGATGAGGCGGACAAGGGAAAGGACAGCAAAGCGACAGAGGACCGCGGGTTGTAAACCACCTTTGCATGCATTTCCTGCATTTCACAAGGCAGACTTGATCTTCCCAGCCAATCGCAGAGCGACAAGATGGGCCGCAGAGTGAGTAGAGGCATTCTGTTGTCACACCTCGCTCAAGAGCTGTGGCACTGTGGCAGAATAGGAAGACTCGGACTCACGTTGTCGCCGAAGAAGCAAATGCGACGGCGCCATCCAAGTCGTTCGTCGTGCGCTCTGGCCAAGTCGGCAACTCGGTCAAAGCGCTGGTGCACGACATTCGAGACGTGCTAGAGCCTTACACTGCCGCCCGATTGAAGGAGCGCAAGTCGAACAAAGTGAAAGATTTTTTGGCGATGAGCGGTCCCCTGGGCGTCTCCCACCTCCTCGTCCTCAGCCAATCGGACAAGGAGGGCGAGACCAGCAACGTCAACCTACGCATCTCCAAGATACCTCGAGGGCCGACTCTGACGTTTCGGGTGCTGCGCTACTCGCTGGCCAGAGACGTCTTGCGGGCCACCAAGCGGCCTCATTCACCCGGCAACGAGTTCGTCACAGAGCCAATGGTGGGCCTTGCTGTGCCATTGTCTGTTGAAGGAGACTCATTCGGTGTGGCACAGCTCATACTGAACGGCTTTTCTTCGCAAGAGGCGGACCGCAATGTCAAGCTGACCACCACCGTTTTCCAAAACCTGTTTCCACCCATTCAAGTGCACACGGTACGTTCCCCGGTCCTTTGAAACTCTCGTTTAAGCTGTATCTTACGGATAAGGGAGGATTCAGATGGCCTTGTCGCAGGCTCGCCGCGTCGTGCTACTGTCCTACAACGCCACCACCCGGACCATCGACTTTCGCCATTACCTCATCTCTGTTAGGCCAGTCGGCATCTCAAAAAACGTTCGGCGCATCGTCGAGGGGGTGTCTGGCAGTTCTCGCGCCCAGCGATCGGCCTCTGTGGCCTCGGGCTCGTCTTCAACCCGCCGACTGAAGCCCTTGCCGAACCTCGGCGAGACGCAAGACGTCGCCGACTATATCTTGTCTCGCAACGGCTTCGTCGCTTCAGCTTCCGACGTCGAGTCGGATTTATCTGACGTTGATGCATCGGATCTGGGCAGCGAAGGGGAAGAGCCGAGCGGCAAAGTTGTCCAGTTGTCCCAGAATTATGTTGGAAGGGGCAACAAGAAATCGGAGAAGCGCGCAGTGAAGCTGATTGAGCTTGGTCCGCGGATGGAGCTTGGCCTCATCAAAATCAGCGATTCGGTTGACGACAGCGGCGCCGTGCTTTTCCACGAGTACAGTTCGTCCCCCTTTCCCTTTTTGCTATCAAGTCACACTTCTTCGTGGGTCCTGACCCGCCGCCTTGTGTTCTCTCCTTTGCAGTCAAGAAGACGGCCCGGGAAGTCGCCCAAATCTCCAAGGCCGTTCAGGCCAAGAAAGCTCTACTTGCCAAGCGCAAACAGGAGCAGCATGCCAATGTGCAGAAGAAAAAAGAAGAGGCTGAAGCAAAGCGGGCAGCCAAGGCCGAACGCAAGGCGGCGCGGCAGTCTCAAGGCGATGTCGAGAGCGGCGACGAAGTCAGCGAGAGCGAGAGCGATGCCGGTGGCGATGACGATGCTGTTCAAGAAGAGGCAGACCTCGGTTTCGACGATGTTGACGAAGAGGAGGAGCCAGAAAGCGACGAAGGGGACGGCGCGCCACCGGCGTCACGAAAGCGGGCGGGCCAGCCAAAGTTCAGTTTCAAGAGCAAGCGGCCACGGCGATGACAGTGCAATGATCATTCTGCTGTCCCTCTCGTCTTCCCCTTTGCTGGCTCCAAGCGATCCTATGCTCCGAGACTTCTCAGTTTTCGGCTTCGCAAATAAAATGAATGTAGACAAAGCTGACACGCAACATCAAGCTGACCCTTTGCTGGCCACCAACTTGGCTACCGGCGAATTCAGTAAGAGCTGGGATGGCGTGGGTGAAAGTGTAGCGCATCTCGTCTTGCTGTACATCTGCCCAGTTTTAACAGATCAGCCACTAAATTGGATGCCTCTCCACCGAGCTCCTCACAAACAGCCCCCGGTGGAAGAAGAACACGAAAAGAATTGGTCGGTTCGTCCTTGTGCGCCATTTCCATGACCCTGGCGGACCCTAGACAAACTCCCATCAACACCCGGCCGGAAGACTCGATGTTGTCCACATGAGGCCGAATTTCCTGTGCGAACCAAACAGATGAGATATGGTCCTGGATGAAGGATCCACATGCCTCACACCGGCAGCCGAAAGGTGCAAAGCATGGACCAAAGGGGCGGATGCAGACGCAAACGATTCGAATAGAGACAAAAGTCGATCGAGCAGAGGGTGCAGCTCTGGATCGTCTGGTGGCCACGACGTGACGGGTGCCTAAACTGAATTGTAAGAACGTGAACAAGCTGTTGGGGAAAGCAGCTTCACTTCTCGGTAGCCGGATATCCTTTTCAAAGGATTTTTCTTATCAGCATTTTGACTGCAGCTGAATGAGCCGAGCGCTCACACTCCGTCAAAATGGGCGTCTTGAAATGCATACGCCTGCTCATCCAGAAAGCCGCCGCCGCTCCCAGCCGCTTCAACTTGGCTGCCGGCCATCGTTTTGAGGTAGCGCCGCCGAGCTGTGCGATCATCAATCGAGTTAAGGGATCGGTCTAATTTAGCCAGGCATGCAGACAGGAGGACATGTTGGTCTTCTTGGCCCAAGAAGTTGGGAAATAGCGAGAATTGCTGCTGAAACTGGCGAGCGATGTCGTCTGGCAGGGCTCGAAGATCCAGCAGGCGGCTGTGCCGATCCATCAAAGTGATAGCGGTTGGCGACACAGAGGGCATGCGAGGCGCAGCCTGAGTCGCCAGGCGTCTCGCTAACGTCGTTGCTTTGGCCCGCGACATGATTCTGGCTGAAAAGGCCTTCAGGGCGCCTCTGTTTGGCCTCAGTTGGAAGCGACGGAACTGTCAAATAGACGAGAAGGCAGTTCCTCAGGCTGCTCGATTTCGGCCCGAGAGAAAGAGCAAGAAGAATGGGCCCTCGAAGTTGCCTGTTGCATGGACCGGTACAATACTGGTCCTTTTCCCATCCCCTGATCATTCCTTGTACTTTCCACCGTGGTCACCAAAGCCGCGCACCGTCCCAGTCGCAAATCTGTGGCCACCGATGACCCGAGTATCATACATGCGAAGCAGGTCAGCGATCTGCGTTGCTGTCAGGACGCGAAATCGAGCCAGCGAGGCCAGCATGCGCACAAGGCTAGGGCGAGCCTTGTGCGTGTTGATGTCGTGCGCGTGGACGGCGATCAATCGCTTGGACGCTTCCCAAAAGTGGTGAACATAGGTGACGCTGTGTACCCAACAAGCCATGCGTTGAGTCTGTTACTTCGTCGTGTGTCAAACGGAGATTAAGCGCACCCAAACGAACGAATCGTTATGTGCCACAGCTGCTGGATGTATGTGTCACTGTGTTCGTGCAAAAGGCATGAGAAGGTCCATCTCTTAGTCCGCGCAAACAACCCACTTTGGAGCCACGTCGGGCAAATCAAGCAGTTTCTGGCACACGGAGCAACGTAAGCGAGAGTGTCTCGAATGGAGGAAAGGGAGAAGTACAGCCTGGTGCATCTGGCTTTCCCATTGGAAGCGCTGCCCGTCATCCTCCTCCGAATCTTCGTCCTCGTCTTCCTCCAAAGGCAGCAAATCCTGTCACACAGCATCATAAACACAAGGGTCGGGGAAAATGGATGCTAATAAGCTTACTGCAGTAGCTAAGATCTCGCGTGTCTTGGGGACGGCCACCGACTTTCGACGGGCATGGGTGCTGAGCTTTGTCACAAGGCCGACGTTGAAAACGGCTGGAGGAAGCTCGCTGGCGCGCTGGACGCTATTCTGCCATGCCAAGTCCATGGCAACTTGAGCCAGGCCGTGGCGGTTGTGCGACCGGATCTTGCGGGCAGCCTTTGGCTTGATATGGATCTTGACAGGTATCGTGCCGTCTTGCTCATCGAGGGTGCGCATGACTTCGGCCATGGTCGAGCGGTGAGGGCTAGGCGACTTGCAATTCTTGTGCCGCACATTAATTTTGGAACAACCCGTCAGCTCCTGTACTCGGCCACTGCCTTTCAGCCCACACCTAAAAGCATCAAAAAAGTTGAATATGTCTTACGAAGCGCTCCAGCTTGAACGTGAAGTTGGCATGGTCAGCGTGCAGGTGGGCCATTATGCCGCCGAGGGTGTCGAAGACGACGTCCATGCAGAAGCAGCAGCGGATATCGGGGCTCTTGATCTTTCGGTTGCGCCGCTGGTGGCTGCAAGCAGAAAATGTCCAGAGCACAGCCTCGGTGGTGCTGGCCAGCGGATTGGCCGGATGCTCGACCGCTTCTTCTTCCAAAGCTCGCACAGAAGCGAGGCCGTTGGCAGCCAATGCCTCGTATATAGGCATTTGCTCCATGCACCAGACGCGTCGGCAAGGTGCTAGCGAGCGCGTCAAGAAGGGCATTCGCAGGTGGACCGCTTGCTCGTCCCTGACACCTGCCCCAACCTCTTCGTCATCCTCGTTGTCCTCTTCCTCCTCAAACTCTTTCTCGTCGCCTCCTGTGTACCCTTCGGGTTCGTCGAGGTCCATAGTCGACGCGGGGGTTTTTTGGGCCGCGCTGGCGGCAGGAGGTTGGAGCTCAAAGGGCTTCTCTAGGCGCGGACTGGTGGGTGTCGAGGAGGAGGCCGAAGTCTGGCGTGTGGGAGCGTCTGGCTTGTCTGCGGAGGCCTCAGGTTGCAAGGGCAAGAGCTGCAGTCCGGCTTTGGGGGGCGTCTTTGCAGGCATCGCTTTGGTGGAAGAATGCTTGGGAGCGGCACTCGGGGATCGCGCGACGGGAGGGAGCAGGTGCACGGGCGGCTCCTTGCTCGGCGAGGCGGGCAGCATCTCGACGGTGTCGCTGTCAGAAGAGAGCTCTTCATTCAACCGGCTGGCAGCCGCTGCCGTCACGCTGCGGAGGGCACCGTCGCTGTCGTGCTCGTAGACCATGACCGGATCTTTGAACTTGGCCATCGACGCGGCGAGCTGCTTGGACATGCGGATCTGATTGGCCGGCCAAAGGAAGCTGCTGTTGTCCGCCATATACACCAACGTATCCGAGCCCACATCGTTTTCAGACGTTTCACCCTCGCCCTGGGTCTGGTCCAAGTCTTCAGAGGACCTATCGTCGATCTCGATGGGTTGTTGCTGACTCTGCTGGCTCTGTCGAGGCCTGCTGGCCGTCATTCGCGCAGCTTGGTGAGTCTGGTTGGCCCGCAGGGGAGTTTTCATGTGGGCGCGAGACTGCAGCGAAGGCTCGGCGTCGGGCGAATTGCGCTGAGAGTTGAGTTCAGCGGAGGGGGATTCGATGTCGCTCAGCGTCTCTTGCCGTCCATTGGTCGGGAATGTGCCAGCGTTGACCGACTGCGAGACAACGGGGGGCCGCTTGCCGGCCGGGGAGGGCGGGCTGCCCAGCAGGACCGATTTGGCCGGCAGCGTGCTGCGCTTCGTTGGTGGCTCGACAATCTCGATGTCGCTGTCGTCCGAGTCGTCCACGACCACCACTTCCCGCTGGGGGAGCACCGGCTTGATGTCGACGACAGGCTCCGCGCCCAGACCGCCCAGGCCTATTGGGGCGGCAGTCTCAGCTGCAGACTGGTCCAATCGAGGCCTCTTGGGCTGATTGGCGTCGTCCGCGTTGGTGGGCGACGAAGGGGCGGCTCGTTTCTGCTTCGGCGCGCCATTGAGCATTGTGGAATTTTCTTCTGCGGCGGCACCGCTGGCAGCTGGCGAGGCCTTCAGCATACCACCCAGGCGATGCCACATCTAACTTTAAAGTCGAAAATGCGCGCTTGCGGTGAGTGTTGTTGTCCGGCTTCTCGCGACGCACAACAACCGCAAACGTCGAAAGCGGAGCGTTCTTTAAGGCCAAGACTGGCGCTCTTTACGGCTCAGGCAGGCCTTGCTGGTGCAGCAGCCATGACCGCTGTCGTTGTTGGCAACACACGAGCGAGTCGGAGGCGTCGTTCCTTGTCTTGCTCTCTCGCTTAACTTGTGGGAGGCTATGTGAGCTTCTTTACGAGACTCTCTAGACTATTCTTGAAGTGCAATGGATCGCGGTAACGCGACGTAGAGGCCCTGAACGCTCGAGCGCACAGCTCTCTCCCAAAACGCCTCTCTTCGGTAGCCTCCTACTCGCGCCCGCACGGCGAGTTCCTCCTCCTTCTTCGAAAAAGCAGACCAGGGATCGCTGGGGTAGCCGATATCCAATGCTGGCAGAGTAAACATGGCCGAATAGTCGTTCCACCGCGCTGGGTCAGCCACTGGGTCGAACAGACTCTCGTCCTCGTCCACTTCCATGTCCTCCACCTGGGCAGAAGGCGCCATCATGAGCTTGGCCCATTCTTCTGGCACCTCTTGAGCCTCCTTGCGCTTCTGCGCCGCGTCTTTTCGTGCCTTGCGGTACAGCCGAGCGGCGGCCTTGTCGTCCGGAACTTGCTCGAGCTGCGCAATGAGCGATTGCTCTCCCGCTTGCCGCGACTGCTCCTCGTCGGTCTGGAGCTTTTCGGCGAGGCGACGCCGGTTTGCCCTCTCCGCCAGCTCGCGAGCCTCCTGCTTTTGTTGAAGACTGGACTCCGTGGTGTCCAGCTTGGCGTTTCTGGCGATAAGAGCGGCATTGGCTTGCTGATAGGATTTAATCCTAGCTTCTGTGGCTGGTAAGTCCACCTGAGGAACAAGTACAGCGTCAGTACACCCGCGAGCAACGAACAGGTCGGTGGCAAAGGGGGGCCGACACGCACTGAGTTAATGAGATTGAAGGCTGATAGAGCAATCGGTCAGGCTTCTGTCTCTGTCGAGAGCAGCGATCAAAGAACGGGACGTACTGATATCCTCGACTTCCTCGAGGTAATCGTTGTAGGATTTCAGGTCGGCAAAGTCTTGCTGCCGTTTGTTGAAGCTACGCAGTGCCAAGCGCCAGTCAATATGAGGTGCACACAATGGAGACTGATACAGCAAGGACGACACGCACCAGCGAGCAATGCGCCTGCGGATCGCCACCTCCTTCTCAACACCCAAGTCCTCAAACGTTTGCGCCGAGAAACCAGTGCGCCGCAGTTCGACGCCGCAAATGGGGCAGGGCTCTGGGCCCAAAGTGAAGAGGCGATCGATACAGGACTCGCACCTGTAACTCGCGGTCAATCAGCACATGCATTGAAGAAGCAGAGGACCGTACATTTTGTGATAGCACTTGTTGACGAGCAGGCGCAGCTTTGGGTTGATGAAGCGGTCTGACTTGCATACCGGGCACTTGTCCTGGACGTCGACAAACTCGGAGATCCGATTAGAGGTGTCGTTGGCGATGCTGACCGGGACGTGGCCTTGCGCTCCGCTGGTCGACGCCGTCAACACCGGTGTGGCCTTGAATTTGCCTTTGGCCGCAGGTCGAAATGCTTTGGACATGTCAGCAGAGGGACCTTGGGTCGCTTGGGGTGGCGGGAGTGCAATAAGACAACAAGAAAGCGAAGTCGTCCCCCGTCCACCAGCAGTCTTCCTTCATGTGGTCCTGCTTCCGTTCTCAGCGTATTGCGTTCGAGGAGCTCGAGTCGTGGCAAGAGCAGTCGGTTTCCGAGAAGAACGCGTTCGACCCAGGCCACGCTGATGGACCCCGAGATCAACCTTCCTCCGCCGCCCAGTTGCTCCAACTGCGAGCGTCCATGCTGGCTTTCCAGCTTGACTATTACATTGTGCCTTCTGGAGATGCACACGCCAATGAATACGTCGGCTCCCATGATAGGCGGCTCCGCTTCTTGACCTCATTCTCTGGCTCTGCCGGAACTGCTGTGGTATCCGCATCTGGGGCTTGGCTATTCGTGGATGGTCGCTATTGGATCCAAGCCGCTGAACAGGTCTCGCCCGATGCAAGTTGACTGCGCTCTATGGTCCTTTTGGAGGACTAACTAAATGAGGGACAGTGGCGAGTCGTGAGAGTGGGAGCTCCTGGTGTCCTGGATTGGCAAGACCATTTGGCCACAATTAGCACACCAGACCACCAAGTTGGGCTTGATGATTCGCTGTTCAGCTACGCGACCCTCAACAACTTGGCTCACAAGTTGACGTCCAAAGTCGTGTACCCGCCCTTCAACCTGGTTGACAAGATATGGGCAAACCAGCCAGCTCGCCGAGCTTCTCCCATCTTCATCCACCCGTTAAAGTTTGCTGGAGAGGACGCGAGCAGCAAAATTCGAAAGCTGGAGCTATTCGTACGTGCTCACCAAGCGGCCGGTTACCTTCTCTCGGACCTCAGCGAGATCGCGTGGCTGTACAACTTGCGAGCCAGTGACGTCGAGAACAACGTGTGTCAGGTTTTCATTCTACGAGAGAGTTGATGTGAAACCTCTTGGCTGCAGCCGCTGTTCTACTCCTATTCAATAGTGACCCCAACTCGCCGTTATCTATTTGTCAACAAAGCGCAATTATCTGCCGAAGTCAATAAATACTTGGAAAGCCTGGGCGTCGTTTCGAAGGACTACGAGGATCTGGCTGCGTTTCTGCGGTCTGACTTTGATTGGCAACAGGGCCAGGTCCGTTTCTTTGCGCTATCTAAATGCGCTCAGCTGAGGGCAAAAGTGTCAGCTGCTTATATCGAGCTCCTCTCCCTTCTTTTTGATGCGGCACATTGGCCCTGTAAGCCAGCATGAGCTTCGCATGCTGCCTCTTCTAACAGATGGGCCAGACGAACTACCGATTGCTGACCGCATCGCCGCTGACTTTGGCCAAGTCCATCAAGAACAAGTGAGTTGCTGTCGCAGATGCCTTTGAAAACAATCGCTAACAGTGGGCAGGACGGAGATCGCAGGCCAGAAGGCGGCATACGTCCGCGACGCAGTGGCCTGGGTGCGCTGGGCGGCAGATTTGGCCGAGCGCATCAAAAAAGGCCAGCGCATCAAAGAGTTTGACGCGGGAGCACTTTTGGTCAAATACTGTAGCGAGCAAGCCAATTGGTTCTCGGTTCGTAGCGTCCTTTGGAAGAGTCGTTGGGCACATTTGACAGAATTGCCTTTTGGGCAGACGTCCTACGACCCGGCAGTTGGATCAGGCAAGAACGGCAGCTTGCCACATTACACGCCCACAAAAACAAATTCGGTGGTGATTGACCCTCGCCACTTGGTGGTCGTCGATATCGGGCAACAGTGTTCGTTGACCTATTTTTGATTTGAAAAACAAGGAGCTGAGCAAAGGATTTCGATTGAAGACTTCGACGCCACCACCGACACCACGCGAACTTACTGCTTTCGTCCGAAGAAGGCGACGCCCCGAGAGAAGTGGGCCTTCACCCGCGTCTTACAAGGGCACATTGCCATCGAAACCACCGTCTTCCCTCAAGGCACGACCGGGTACAAGCTCGACATCCTGGCGCGACGGGCCTTGTGGCAAGACCAACAGGACTTTGCTCATGGCACCGGGCACGGCATTGGTTCCTTTCTGACTGTGCACGAAGGGCCGTGCCGAATTGGTGGCGACGCGGCGGCCCAGACCCCGCTGGAGGTCGGCCAAGTGCTGTCGAACGAGCCCGGCTTCTACGAGGACTTCGGAGTGCGGATCGAAAGTGCGGTGCTGGTCAAGCAAGTCGGTTCCGGCAACGGAGGCATGAAGTGGCTGGGCTTTGAGCGTCTCACTTGCGTGCGCATGCTGCAGCCTTTGACAGTCCTCTGCTCAGCTCACTGTCTCCTGCAGGTGCCCATTCAATCCAGTTTGGTCGATCCCGCGCTCATGTCGAAGAGTGAAAAGGCGTGGCTCGCTGCGCACAACAGCAAATGCAAGAACATCCTCCTGCCGTTACTGAAAGGGGATCCGCGGGCCACCAAGTGGTTAAAAGCACAGTAGAGGGGAAAACTACAAACAAGGAGTCGGGGAGCATGCTGTCTAGAGGAAAACGTGGATCTAAGGACGTTGAAGCGCGGGGCTCAGGCATATCTGTACGGCAGTGTCATTAGCTAGGAGCTCTCTCAGGGCTAAGAAGATGAACGCGAACTCGGGACCAAAGCACTCGGTGACGGTCTTGGAATGCTTGCTGCGTTTCGCCACAACTGATCAGCTCCGCGAACAAATGAAGGCGAATGGAAACGCACTTGTCAGCGTGCTCGGTCAACTGTTTGCCCTTCGCCGTGCCCTGGAACATCTGGAAGCAAATCGTGCACTGCAAGATTTTTTCCAGGGGTCAGGCCCAGCCGGTTAATGGGGATGCCAGCACCAAAGGGTACGCACCTTGATGGTCTGGGCAGCCAGGTTGCTCTTGAGCTGACTCTTAGGCTGGCTGGCCGCCGCCTTGGCCTGGTTGCGGTCTCGACTTTGCTTTGCCTGTTGTTGAAGATCAGTCAATCGCTCCTTCTCTCGTTCTCCGTGCGCCTGCCTCACTTTAGCACCGTTGCCTGTACGTTTCTGTGGTCAGTAACGCGCACAGGCGGGCTATCAAGGGTGCTTGCCTCCTCCCATTTCTTCGCACTATTCGTCGTTGCGGACAACAAAAGGGATCGCTGTTTCTTTCTCCAGCCGCCAGCTCCATCGGCATCTGTCTAGTCTGTCTGCTCGTTCCGGGGGTCTGGTGCTGCTTGGATTGTCGTAGCAAATGGAAAGCGTGGCCGCCAGCTTTTGGAGGGGCGGAACCTCGCGGGGTGAGGCTCCTGCTGCCTTCGTTTTTATGCGCCTTCTCTGAAGCGAAGCGCTTAGGGCTGCTCTGTTTGGCAAATGATTTTAAGCACCTGCCGCAGTCTGTTCGAGGTAGGCCTCTAAGCCAGAGCTGCAGTGTGGCGTTGCAGTGGATTGATGTGGAAAGCTAGAGGCCACTTGGTTCACAGCTATGGGCTCCGGGGATCCCGATGGCAGACAGATTGACGGCCTAGGGTAGGTGCTTATCTATGGTCCTCATAGAGGTCGTGTTGAACGAGGTTCAAACAGAGGGGGAGTGTCTTCTCTCTCAAAGCTTGCCATTATTTCGCCAGGTGGTCAAGATTCCGGGCCGGGGTGGCCGGGAGTAGCCTATGCTGATAGCGGAAAGCACGGCTCAAAATCTTGGGACATTGTGTACCGGCAAGTCCAGTGCGAACATGCCACAAGAGGGCCGGTTCTGAAAGGTTGCCCGCAGATTCGGCCAAGTCGGCGTCAAAACTCAAGAGCTCGACTGGAGTTCGACGTGCGGCAATATGTTGGCCGCCGTCGCACATGCTGCTATTTCAAAAGGGCTCCTGCCGCCAGAGAAGATTCGCCCATTCTTGCAGTCTGGCCACATCTCTCGCGTTCCATTCCGAATCCTCAGCGCCAACTCACAGACGATCTTCACGGCAACGGTTCCAGTAGACCCCAACACGGGAGCAGTTTGGGAGCCACCGCCAGGCCAAGGCTTCCGCGTGAGACTCCCTTCCCTTTCCAAACGAAAGGGAATACGGAAGCTGACTCTGTCGAAGTTGGCCGGAGTACCTGGAGAAGCAACACCTATCGAGCTCTTGACACCTCTTGAAGCTTCAGTACTGCCCACCGACAGCCCCATTGACGAAGTCGTGGTCGATGGCCTGTCGGTGCCGGTGACAATCGCGGATGCAGGCCTTGCAAACGTTTTTGTTCACCCAGAATCCGTTGGCTTCTCCGCTGACGTGCTTCAACTACCAGCGCAAGAGCTGGACAATAATCTAGAGCTGCACAAAATCTTGGAGAAGGTTCGCCAGGCGGTGGCAGCCCTCCGCCCCTCGCTCCAGGCCACACCGACCGCACCCAAAATCGTCCTGTGCGGCCGGGCGCAATCCTACAAAACCTCCAGTGGCCTCAATATCGACGCTGCCGACATCGATATATGCGTTCGCCCGATTTCAGTCGGCAACTTTCACCGCACGATACCGGGGACTACGCTGGCGGCTCTGAATGCGGCACGAGCAGTACCAGGGAGCCTCATTGCTGACTTGTCGGGCCCGGTTCCTCTTCACGGCGAAGTTGTCTCAATTCGAGTCGGCCATTCAGCCGGAATCGCTCACTCGACCGTGTCCTTGGAGAACGGGAAGCCCAAAGGAGTTGTAGTGACGCGGACGGCCCGACAAGTCATGGAAGGACGGATACCTGTTGTGCGGCCTCAGACGTAAGACAAACAAACGTGGTCTTTTTTCCGAGTGAATGCGATTGTGTACGGGATTCGACCTGTATTCATCAGCCAAACATGCCGCCCAGCCCGCCCATACCTGGGAATCCACCCATGCCCCCCATGCTTGCTTGCATTTCTTGCATCTTGGCCATGTTTGGCTGGCCATTTGGCCCGATCAAGCCTTGAGCCTGGGCCATCTGCCGCAGCTGCTGCATGCCGCCCGGCCCTTGGAACTCTGGCGGCAGCATCTTCTGCATGGCAGCAATCTGAGATGGTGAGGGCTGAGCGCCTCTCCCACGTCCGCCGGGGCCCATGCCCGCTTGGGCGTTCTTCATCACACCGGCGAGCGGGCCCATCTTTTTGACCATGGCTCCGAACATTCGGTGTTGGCTGAGTACATCCTCGACTTCGGTGACCGAGGTGCCGCTGCCTCTTGCGACTCTGAGAATGTGCGCATTCGGCGGGCGGGCGTAACCCAAGCCCAGCGTCGAGGTCGGCTCCTTGTCGATGAAGATGGAGCCATCCGAGTCCAATTCAGCGGCCGTCATCGCGTCGGTGATGTAGAGCATCTTCTTGACTTTGGACGACATCTCTTCCTCCGATTCGCCGCCACCTGCGCCGCTGAGCATGGCCCCCATCCCTGGGATCATGTTGGCGATTTTGCTCAGAGGGCCCCTGAGACGCGCAATCGACCACATCAGTGCCGCCTTCTGTCAGGAATGAAAGGCTGGGGCAACGCACATTGAAAGCACGGTATTCATCTGCTCGCGCATGTCGCGGATGGTGAAGATGCCCGCCTCGACGCGCTGCATCATATCTTCCTGCTTCTTGGGATCCCTGTTGGCGTGGATATCTTGGACATGCTCCATGAGGCCCTGCATATCGCCCATGCCCAGCATTTTGGAGATGAATGGGCGGGGCGAGAAGCGCTCCAGGTCGTGCAGGTGTTCGCCTGTCCCGATGAACATGATTGGCGTTGAGGTCGCCGCCACTCTGTCGACGTATTGTCAGTTTAAGAGGGCGTGTGAGAAAGGGGCCGGCAGGGTATAAGACGCACGCTGAAATGGCGCCGCCGCCCCTGGCGTGCCCGTCCATCTTGGTCACAATTATCCCTGCAAACCCTGCCGCCTCCTTGAACGCTTTGCTCTGCCCCTCTGCTGCCTGGCCGATCGCACCATCCAAGACCAGCAGGGTGAGGTCTGGATCAACAGCCTGCTGGATCTCGGTCATCTCCTCGAACAAGTCCGCCTCTTGCTTGTGCCGCCCAGAAGTGTCCACGATGATGACCTCAAACCGCTCCTGTTTGAACTTGGACACGCCCTGGGCGGAGATGGACACCGGATTGGTCTCGGTGTACGACCCAAAGAAGGGGATTTTAGCTTTTGTCGCGTTCTGCTTGAGCTGGTCAAAGGCTCCCGCCCTGAAGGTGTCAGCGCACACCAGGCAGGATCTGAATCCTTTGCGCTGAAAGTGTACGGCGAGCTGCAAGCCTCTTGAGCCGAAATGCCAATTTGTGGGACCAAGCATTGCCAACGTACCTTGGTGCAGGTCGTCGTCTTGCCCGCCCCTTGCAGGCCCACCATCATGATCACATTCGGCTGCCCCTTCTTGGGCTTCCACTCGCGAGCAGCCGCGGGCGGGGCAGCGGCGGCGGCGGCGGAAGTCGAAGCCACCGCCAAGGAGCTGCCTTCCGGGTCCACCAGGGCCACCAGCTCTTCAAAGACAGCCTTTTGCACCACCGACCGCTTGTTGCCATCGCTTCCAAGGGTTGGAGCGACCTTGTTGCGTACTTTGTTGCGCAAGTTGGCGACCAGCTTGACGTTCACATCAGATTCGAGCAGGGCGGCGCAGATGTCCTTGAGGATGCCGTCCAGCACCTTCTCGTCAAAAGCAGGCGCCTTGTTGATGTCTTGAAAGGCCTTTTGCAGCTTCGAACCGAGCTCTGATAACACCATGATTGTTTGGTCCGAGATTAACCTGCCACAGCGGGTTGGCATTGCACGCACGGCGTCAATGCCGCAATCTTGCTTCTGGTTGCTTGTCTCTTTTGCTTTGGTCTGTGTTGGATGCAGCAAGAGTGGCCTCTGGATCCTTGCTCCGTTGCCATTGCCCGCATCAGCTTCAGCCCGGCCGCACTAATCGACTCGACCTTTGAATTGTTCATTTGCTCTTATGTCAGTGGCAATGATGACCCATGAGCTCGCACTGCTCTTTTCTATGGTTGAGTAGGCCCAGTTTGCACGTCGATGTCATTCCAGTAGCTGCCGATTCTTCAAATTCTTCCCCTGAACACTTGGCGCCTCTTCGTTTCATCCCTTGTTCTCAGACTGCCACGTAGGGCTGAGCGCGAGGTCGATTGGGCTGTCTGCCACTATGAGCACAGATGCTGACGACGAAACCACTCCGTTGCTCTCCGCTCCTGAATCTACGGAGCTTCCGGATGCTCCAGGTGCCTCGGACATAGGAAAGCTCTGGTTGCAAAGTCGGCTGCCCTCCAAGCACAGGTCGCAAGATGTCGAGAAGGCCCAGCCGGTGCTATCGCCCAATCAATACCGCCCGTTAACGCGGTATCACATCAGGTAGCTCAAGCTTACTGGTTCAGCGGCCCACTGTTGACTTCAGTCGTCAAAATGCACAGTCTGGGCATCACACTGGCTCGCCTCGTCTACGCCAAGTTTTTGCGAGATTTGGTGGTTGCTCATCCCATCTCGGCACCTGCTGTCGTGCTCTCGTCTTGCCTGAGCGGGCTGATCCCAACCATCACAACATATTTGTCCGCCCAACTCTTGGACACTGTCCAGAACTCTCTGACCGGGGGCGAGATCCAATACTCCCGAATCGAGGTGTTGGTCATCGTGATGGGTGAGCTCCGTGGCTTTGATTTGGAAGTCACATGGTCTAAAAACTGCAGCAACATGCTGTGACAGTCGCCTTGTCCTTTTTCGAAGTTGTCTTTAGGTATGCCAGCTCGTATGCCAGCAGTGTCCTTAGACGTGGTTGTAGGCTGATTGGTATCCTCTGTCATGTCATACCTATCTGAATGCTGTCTGTCAGCTCTCTTTTCGACCTTGTCCGCGTATCAAGCGAACAAGTTGAAATTAGATGGCAGGGTTCTCCATTGATGGTGATTGAGTCCACAGGTTGAGCTGAGCATGTCGTAACCATTCAGTCCCTGGCCTTCAAGGTAGGTGCATGCTGGAGGTTAGGTGGTTCGCGTTGCTAACAAGCTTCCTGCTGCAGACCCCTATCGCCGCGATATCCTCGAGGCGGCTGCCATCTTTGCTGGAAAGGAAGGCGCCATTGACCGACATGGAATCGAGACTTATTCTTCGGACGTGTACCAGTTCTTCGAGAGCTTGACCAGCACTTTGACCGCTCTCTTTTCTCTTCTCTCCTCAGCGCTTCTTTTGGGTTCGACAATCGCCGCTCGAGCGACGGACCAGCATCTCTTTAACATCCAGTTGAGTCTCGTTATGGCTTGCATGCTTCCCAACCTCATCGGCATGGTGACGACGGTAAGTCACTGGCAAATTCTCATTCTGAGCTTCGTCTGACAAACAGCTTCAGATGCTGCACGTCAATCGTGACTACGAATGGAATCGGGTGCTATACACAAGGCGATGGCATCTGGAAGGCCTTTCAGATCTCGAGCATCGCAAAGAGCTGATCCTCTGTGGCGTCCGACGATACGTGCTTGACGCCTGGCGCACCGTCTATAAGGCTTGCGAGTTCAATAAGCCTATGCACTACGTGGGCTTTCTTTTTGCCTCGTTGCTACAGAGCAGTTGAATGTCGCTGCAGTGGCTCTGGCCACAGCAAATATGCACAACCTGCGGGCGTTCGTCCCAGCTCCTCCCTCTCTCTTAGCCTTCCTTTGTTGATCGTCCACATCAGCTACTGTCGTGGACACTGGCTTGCAGGCGATGCTAGCGTTGCGCGTCTTTCCTTCGGCGATCACTTTGGGCTCGGCTCAGCTGCTGCAGTCTTCGTCGCACCAAGTGACTTCCGCTGTCGAAAGCCTTTATGAGTAAGTGATACTTGTGCGACCCAAACCCCGATTGACCTACAAATGCGCTAGTGTTTGTGAGGCGACTCTTTGGGGCTTCTGGTGGCCAGCATCCATTGACACCGTGCTTGCCAAGTGGAGTGCATTTTTCAGACTACATTCTTTCTTGCAGCCTTCGTTGAGGCCGATCACTTGTGCCCCGTCATCGTGCCAGTGCCAAGATCAAAGGAAGCAATCACCTTTCGGTCGATGCAGGGCCCCGACGGCGCCTGGGGGATGAAGATTGAGTGCCGAAATCTCAGCTTCAAATATCCCAATGCAGCAAAGTATGCCCTCAAGGATGTTAGCCTGGTAAGGGTGTCGCCAGTGTTTTGATCGCTTTCGGTTGACGTCTTGGTCGTAGCTCATCCACCCAGGCGAAACCGTTTGCATCGTCGGCTTCAACGGCTCCGGAAAAACGACGCTGGTTCAGATTCTGATGCGCCTGTTGGATTACGAAGGAGAGCTTTACATCAACGACGTCGACGCCCGCGAGTATGACGTTGCGTCCCTCCACTCGGCGATGGCCTGCTGCTTCCAAGATTTCTCGAAATATCCCCTCACACTACGTGAAAACATCATTGTTGGGCAGCCCGAGAAGATCAATGACGAGGCGGCCATTCAAGAGGCGATGTTGGCTGGCGGTGTTGGCGACTTTCTGGGCGACTGTAAGGCCTCCACCTCAGTACGCCTCTGTAACAAACACTGACAGCTTCAAAAGTGCCGCAAGGGCTGAATACGTACTTGTCGTAAGTGCAAAGCTCATCGCAAATCAGAGAGCCCGCCTTCACCCCAGGTGTCAGTTTGTCTCCTGAACCACCCCCTTCTTCCTCAAAGAAGACCAAGCTGGAAGAAGAGAACCCCGAAAGCAATCTGTCGGGAGGTACGCCCGTCGGTTCTGCCTTAATCACTGACTGCTTATGTCGCGCTGCAGGCCAATGGCAGCGGGTGGCGCTAGCCCGAGCGTTTCTCAAAGTCGGTCGCAACAGCTTGCGCGAGCCATCGCAGCTCTTAACAGTCAGACAATAGGTGTCTACCGCGTCGCTGGTGGTAATGGACGAACCGTCGGCGGCGCTGGATGCGATTGCAGAGCACGCAATCTTCGAGCAGATTTCAAAGCTGTAAGTTCAAGTGGCTTCTGCTCAATGCCTTCGCTGAGTCTAGCTATCAGATCTCAAAACGACAAGGGAGAGCGTATCCGGACCAACATTCTGATTAGCCAGTAGGCTTTTGTCGAAGTGCACTCGATCAGTCCTCATCCGAGCTTCGCAGCCGCTTCAACACAGTCAGAAAGGCCGACAAGATCTATGTCTTTGAAAAGGGCACCATGGTGGAGTCGTGAGTTGCTTAACTCCGCCCAAGAAGCAGTCGTGTTGATTGGTGGCGTGGTGTGGCGCAGTGGGACCCACGAGGAGCTCCTCAAAGCAGAAAAAGTTCGTCCTTGCCCGTTTATTCACTTCTTTTGTACACTAGAACCGACGGGCCCCACAGACCTACGCCGAATTTTTCAATCTCCAGGCGAAGTCTTTCCAGTGAAGCGATGCAAGCCTCTTCGCCAAATCGCAATTGGTGGCTCAGCGACCCATGGGGACATGCTTTTGAAATACTGGATGAATCAATAAACGGTCGTGGGATGCGCATGCTGTGAGGTGTACCTGGACCTGGTGGCGCAACTTGAAGGTGGACCACTTTCAGCGCAGGCCGTCCAGCGTTCCGTTTTCAGTCTACAGTAATAATGCGGTGTTCTGCCTTTTTGAGACTCTTTTGACACATACGGTCGAGCTGTCGGTACCGAGGACGCCCTTGACTCGACGCAGTGCAGCACTTGCACCGCAGCCAAACGCCACCTGCCAGTGCCTGCCAATTTTCTCTGCCACACGCGGCGACAGCCTTCAACAAGGCGGAGACAATGGTCGTCGAATCTAGTAGTGGCGAAACCACGCCCTTGTTGGCCAAGCCAAGCGGGCTGCCAGAGCCAAAAGGCGCGTCCGAAATCGGGCACCTCTGGCTACAATCGCGCTTGCCTGCATCGAAGGCTGTCAACTTGGACATCGAAAAGGGCGATGAGACGCTGGCACCCAACCAGTTCCGTCCTCTGACCTTCCACCACTTCAGGGTTGGATGGAAGCTTGCGCGTCTCGTCTTCGCCAAATTCTTTGCGGCCGTCTTGAAAACCCATCCCATTGCACTGCCGTCTGTGTTTGCCACTTCCTTGATCTCCGGGGTCATTCCGACCATTCAGACCTGGCTGAATGCCGAGCTGTTGGATGCCGTCCAAGGTGAGCAAGACGGTAAATGCACTGACATTTCCGGTGCTCACGGCCAGAACGCCAGTGTCCTTGACGGGCGGGGAGATTCAGTACACCAGGATCGAAACTGTGGCTCTCTTGACCTGTGCTTTCTCTCTGTTCCGCGTCTTCTTCTCCTATTCCAGCGCTTTCGCCCGAAATACGCTCCGCCGAGGAGTCGTCTTCTTTGCCCTGTCTACGTTCTATACAAACAAGCTGCGGCTAGACGTTCCGGCCCTTCAAGAGCCCTATACGCGCGACATCCTCGAAGCGGCCTCCATCTTCGCAGGCGATAGGGAGGCCATTGATCGACAAGGTATCAAGAGTTATGAAACAAGTATCTACTCCTTCTTCAGCAGCTTGACCGGTACCATCACGGCTCTCATCTCTTTGGCTTCTTCCGCCGTTCTCTTGGTTTCCACCATCTCGTCAAGGAGCACGGACAGCCACCTTTTGAAGATACAGCTGGCGCTAGTGGCGGTCTCCATGTTTCCGTCTTTGGTCGGTCTCTCAGCCACCATACTCGTCAAAGCCAAGAAGTGGACTTGGAATCGCGTCTTGCACACCCGCCAATATCGCCTCGAGAACCTTGGAGCTTTGGAGCACAGGAAAGAGATCGCAAGTCTTGCATATCTCCTGTAGAGGCTTCCCAGGTCACTTAACGTCCGGCTCGGCCGCAGGTCCTCTACAACATCAAGGACTATATCATTGAGCAGTGGCGCAAGACATACCTTTTGCAGCAAGATGACATGCCGTTGATGTCGTGGATCTGGATCAAGGAGTTGTCCTCCACATGTGGCCCGACGTTCGTCAACACTGGGCTCAACACGATGCTTGCACTGCGCATGTTTCCTTCGGCCTTGACACTCGGGTCTGCATCGCTTCTGCAGAGCGCTGCGCGCCAAGTGACCTCGTCGTTGGAGGACCTATACAAGTGAGATGATGATCCATTCTTGCTGTATCGGTCTGGCCCCTCACAAGCATCCCGCAGGGTCTTTGAGCTCATCTTCCAGTCGGTTTTTTTCTTGGCGGCTCTGGTCGAATGCAGCGTGTTGCAACCCATCATCACCGCCAAGCCTTCTCTCGACGTGGATGGAAAACGACGGCAGCCTTTAAAGGTTTGCCCCATGACCGGCCCTGATGGCGCTTCCGGTATCAAAATCGAAGCCCGCAACCTGAGCTTCCGATATCCCGCGGCTACCAAATATGCGCTCCAAAACATCAACTTGGTGGGTAGATTCCCAACGCAGGCTCGTGATCGAGGTTTGAGACTCAATGAGCGTCAAGGTCATCAATCCGGGCGAGACTGTGGCGATATTGGGGCTCAACGGGTCCGGCAAAACTACGCTGGTGCAGATTCTGATGCGCCTCCTGGAGTACGAAGGAGAGCTTTACATAAACGACGTCGACGCCCGCGAGTATGACGTTGCGTCCCTCCACTCGGCGATGGCCTGCTGCTTCCAAGACTTTTCAAAGCTGCCTTTGACTCTCCGCGAAAACGTGGTCGTCGGCAATTTGAAGAGGATGCACGACGAAGCTGCGATTCAAGCGGCTCTTGAAGCTGGTGGTGTCACTGACTTCATTGGCGAATGTAGGTTCTGAATGCGTGCTCGCGCTTGAACCGTGTCTGATTCGCATTCCAGTACCGAATGGGCTCGACACCCACCTCTCGCTCTCTCCCGAACCACCGACTACGTCTTCCAAAAAGGCAAAAAACGAGGACGCGTACCCGGAGAGCAATTTGTCTGGAGGTAAGGATTTGGCCTTTACAAAGGCCAGCAATTTGCTGATAACCAAGACGTCAACGAGCAGGCCAATGGCAGCGGATCGCTCTCGCGCGGGCGTTTTTCAAGGTATGCACCCTCCCTTTGAAATGGAAGAGACTGACCGCGTTCTTAACAGATGGGCGAGGCATCATTGTCAGTTCTGGATGAGCCTTCCTCGGCTCTGGACGCGCGCGCGGAGCACAAAATCTTCGAGCAGATCTCCAAACTGTATGTGAAAGTCTGACACATTGATATTACACCCTGATGCGCTTCCAGATCTCACGACGAGCACGGAAAGACAGTCCGAACGACTTTGTTCATCACCCAGTGTGTTGCAGCCTGCTTTTCCCTCTCTTGTTCTCACTTTTATGACTCAGTCGCTTCAACACGGTGCGGAGGGCGGACCGCATTGTTGTCATGGAGAAAGGGTAATTCATTCCCACAGACGGAATCTTGCGCATCTCATGAAGGCCTCTTGCGCAGCTCAATCATCGAATGGTAAATAAGCGCATTCCAAACTCGAGGGAAAGCTCTGCAGAGCTCAGGCAATTCGCAGCGGCGACCATGACGAATTACTGCAGAACGAGAAGGTGCGAGGTTTGATGCTCTGCAGCGATGTGGCACAGCTGATCTCCCGGCCCGCCTGGTCATCTGGTTAGCTGTATGCCGAGCTCTATAATCTTCAAGCGAAGTCTTTCCAATAGGGATTGGCGGACCGACGACGATGGGCGGTGGCGTTGCTCCAAAAATTGGTCAGAGCAAAGTTCGTTCGGGCTTGGTGTTGGCCAACAGGCTACTGCCTGCACAGGGATGCAATTAGAGGGTTTCTAGAATCCCATTCGTACCAACCTCGCTCGAAACCACTGCTCGCGAAGTTGCGTTTGGGACGTGGCATCCTCGACTCTTGTCCCTTCAAATCTTTGCCCATGACAGCTTGCGGCCTGCTTTGCGCCCTGTGTGGCTCCAATCAAGCCTCAGGCATCCTTCCTGAAAACCTTCGGATCTTTGTTGGTTCACCGCGTCCTGCGAACTGGAGCTGAGAGACGGCAACGCTTGGAAGGCTTTCCGGCTGAGCTCTGCGCTCCACTGCGATGCAAAGCTCGGCCCTCCTTAGCCCAAGCCCTCTCGGGAACGTGAATTGCAGAAGGACAGGAGGTTCTCGCTCCCTTGATCCGTGGCAACCACCACACCCTGCTTCCCTGCGTGCGCCTCCTCCTTTCCACAACTACGAGCACTCGCCACTGTGTTGTCTTTGACCTGGCTCTCTCGCTCTCGAACACCTTTTTGCGCCCTTTCACTCTCGGACTCTGTGTCAACCACTTCAAACCCGAATTCGCCACCGGAGAGTGACCCTTCTAAGGCTTCTCTCCTTCCTCAGACACTCCAGTCTAAAACATCACCCCCGTTTACCGCTTCTGAGCATTCACTGGTGAGCCCAGGGTCCTTTGCAAGTACGGTCAGGCCGGCCTCTGAGGGCTTCTCGTCCGTCTGAACTCGCGCAGAGTCTCCCGGCATGACTTCTCTTTTTTCGGCGTACGACGTCTCGGTACACTCGGCCCCGCCATCTCCGACCAAGCGCGTCGAGGGATTTCAACTCCATCACGCAGCCGTCACCACGCCGACGAGCCCGCCGCCCCTCTTGCCCGCGACCCCAGCGACCGTGCCGTTTCAGATGCTGGCCTCCATGGGCTACAGGGCCAACTCGGACAGCATGATCTCCAGCCTCTCCATGCACCCCAGCAGTGTTCCTCGGTCCCCTGCGTCGACGAGGGCAGCGGAGGAGCTTGGCTCGTCGCTCGCGCAGCTGGCCCACGCAGAAGCCGCCGAGCAGCGGCACCAAAGCACGCCGATATCAGCGCCACCTACCAGCGTCCCTCGCTACGTTAGCCATCAGCATTCTCACTCTTGGTCGGCCCCGTCTACCAACAGCTCGGAGCGCGAGTCAGGTCGCTTTCAGCCATTTGGACAATCGGCGGAATTTCATTCCAACGGGTCGGAATCCGGCCAGTCTTTCAGCAACTACAGCTTGCACGCGATGAACGACCCTGCTTTCGCCAACGACCCCGCCACGCCCCGCCACGCCAGCTCGCACAGTCGCGGCCCATCCACCATTTCGCGCATGTTTCGGAGAGGTTCCATTTCAGCCCTTAGCGCCGTCACTTCGTCCGACAACTCCCCCGAGACTCCACCCCACGACTCTTTCGCATTTGATCGAAGCGTCAGCCCTTTCTCTGTCAAGTCTGGCCTCGATGGTGGCCACCTGCCGACGCTCCAGTCCCTGCCCAGTCAGCACGGCTTCTTCTCCCAGCCCGAAAGCCTGCAGGACCAGTACTTTGGCTCGTCTTACGACCCCGGCTACGCCAAGGGCGAGCTCACCGGCGGCTTCAGCGCTGGCTTCATGCCCGCCAGTGCTCCTGCCGGTGTCGGACCCGACTTTGATCACATCGAGCTCCCCCTCTCCCGGAGCGGCAAGAAGGGCAACAGAGGAGATGGACCTTTGGATAAGCAGTACGTTAACTTTCTCGTCTGCCTCACGTTCGTTAGGCCAAAGCTTATCGTTGTGGTATTTCGCCAGGGCCATGGCCAACGAGAAGCGCCGCAAGCGCAGAGAATCTCATAACGCTGTGGAACGACGCCGTCGGGATGGTGCGTACTCCTCATTCAACCTCCCTTGTAAGGGCGTGACTTGAGCGCATGCACGAGCAGGCATCAATACGGCCATCCAGCAACTGGCTGATCTCCTTCCCGAGGTCTTGCTCGAGCCTGCCGGTACTGGACAGTCTACGCATCACACCCATCATAAGAGCAATTCGCAAGGCAGTGTCTTCTCGGACGAAAACGGCATGTCGCCACCCAACGCCGACCCTCACTCTTTCAACATTCACAGGTGGGTTCTGACTTCCTTCCTCTTTGTACTGTATCAGCTCTAAAAGCCTGGGTGCATCAGCTTCCTGAAGCCCAACAAGAGCGTAGTGCTACAGAAGACAGTCGAATACGTGCAGGCACGCCTTCTGATCTCTAGCCAAACGAGTGTTCTTTGGCTGACGACCTGTTCTTTCAGTATTTGAAACAGCTGGTGGAAGCACACAGTGCGCGCAACGCCGAACTAGAGCACGCCTTGCAGACTGCCTCTGGACAAGGCAACGCCGCTCACCTGTCCTCGATGCTCCAGCATCACCACCACCCAGACGACCACTTTTCTTCAAATTTTGGCTCCCAATTGGCACAAGATACCGAGGCGCTCTTCTCCACCAACGACGACGGCATGGGCGAATAGAGTTCGCGTCTATCCACGACGATGCGAACCGGCGCTCTTTTGAGGTGTACAGCTGATATGACTAGAAACGGACTTGTTGTTGTTCTCTTTCGCTCCATCTACGTGTTCTGTAACCGTGTAATCCTTGATCCCGTGGTAGTCCTTACTTGTCGGAATTTGCCACCATGTCGACTTGAACTTTGAGTATCGGATCCCAGCCTTGTCTGTTTCCTCCGGGTTGTTAGTGACATCCACAGCTGATCTAGGCTCTGGATGATGAGCTTCGCCTTCACTCGTTCGCCGCCCTCTAGCCCGATTTCGCGCTTCTTGTACTGCAGCTGCCAACAACAACAATGGGTTTCGCTAGCTCCCCCCTTAGCTTCGATCCCCTCACATACCCTTCTAGCCCTCCAATAACGGCTGCGAGCAGCACAGGATCGTCATCGAGCCCGTCCGCGAGCGCTGCACGGAGGGCATTGTTCAAGAACCAAATGTCAATTCGGACGGGTTCCGCCAAGGCTGCCGAAGCTGCACGGTGGCAGTCGCGCTATCTTAGTAAATACGCCCAACAAGGCAAGCAATCGCAAACGGACCGCATCAATGCCGGACGGGTGGGTAGGGGCAGCTATGAGGACGGCGGCGAGTGGACGGCAGAACAGGAAGCGGTCATGCGGAGGATGGCCAGGCGCGAGTGGGAGGCCTTCCAGTCGGAGCAAAATGACAAATGGGCGGCAGAGGTCGGCCACACAGACCTGGACGATGAGAGTCTGGCAGACTTGCGAGGTGCGCGACCTGGCTTGCCTTGCTTTTGAAGTCGGGACCTCATGCATGCATCGCCTCCCGCTTCTACAAACAAACAGAAATGGAGCTGCAGGCCGAGCAAGCGGAGGAGTACCTTCAAGCCCAAGCTCGACCGCCTCCCTCGCAATCTGTCGGCGATTTACTGCTGGAAGCGCCCTGCCCTTGCTGTCAGCTCTACGCTTTGCAGCCGTTATCCGAATCCGAAATCGGCTGTGCCTCCTGCTCGTGGCACGTCGATGCTACCAAGGCGCCGGCCTTCGTTGCGCACTCGTTCGTGCTTCCATTGATCCCTTCGCTGGCTGAGTTACTGATGAACGTATCTTCGCCAGTTCCGATTCTTCACATAAGCCTCTATTCTTCTTCGACCAGAGCGTCGGTTCCATGCTGCTCTGCTCCAACACCGACTGCGACGAGGTCCTGCCCCTGTCATAACTGTACGATGCCAGCGCAGCCTTCCCTATCGCCGCTCATTCGACCAATGTCACGCTTGCCACCAGATGGATGTTGGTGCTGACGGACGAGTAAGCCAGAAGCGGGAGACGTATGTCGAACCTTCTCAAACGTATTCGAGTTTCCACCATCCGGCCTCTTCTCTTTCTCGCTCCACCTATCTATCGGCACCTCTCCAACCTCTCCGTGGATCGCAACACCGCTTGAGCTCCTGCTGATGGCGTCAGAGACTGTTGGAGTTATTGGTGGAGGTCAGCTAACGGGGGTGCACGCTGATCCCAAAATTCACCATGTTCCCCATCAGGTATTGCAGGGCTGTGGAGTGCCTTAGTGCTCAGTCAAGCCGGCTGTGAGCAGTCTCTTGACTTCCGAAGTTATGAAGCTGATTTCAGGGGCCAGGCGAGTGCACATTGATCGAAGCCAGAAATCGTTTGGGGGGCAGGATCTTTAGCGACCCGGAATCAAACGTTGGTTTAGGCGCAGCTTGGATCCATGGTGCCGACACCAATCCTTTGTCAAAATTTGCGGCAAAGCATCAATACGAGGTTGCAAATACGGACCAGCGAGCCGCCGTCTTTCCCGATCCTGGTCAACCGGCCAAGGTCCTAGAGGCGGCGTTGTCCGCGTACTTCGAGACCTCCCGCGATTTCGCCCAAGCCCAGTAAGTGCACCCAACTTGGGCAACTCGAAAGACGCGCTGACTTTGATTCAGATCTGATCCACAGCCAACGGAGTCGCTCCAAAACTACTTTGACAATTTGTCGGCCTTACAGTACCTGCAGGACGACGAGAAACAAGTGGTCCGCTCTTTGCTCGAATCACTGGCGCCATATGCAGGAGTCGAGAGCAGCCAAGCCTCGCTGCGTTATTGGGGATTTGAGCAAGAAACTTCGGGCCCCGACGCCTTCCTCGTTCAAGGATACATCCAAATTGTCCGGTGGATTGTCGATAAGCTGTCAAGGACGCGCTGCCAAATCAACTTGAATGCCGAAGTCAAGGCCATCCACAGGACGAGCGATGGCATTCAGCTCGCGGTCCAGACGCCCTCCTCCACTTCGACGCATCTCTTTGCGGCCTGCATCTGCACTCTTCCGCTTGGAGTTCTGAAGCAGAGAGCAGTCACCTTCTGTCCAGATCTGCCTCTAAGGCGATGGCGCAGCATAGACCGCTTGGGTGTTGGCTTGACAAACAAAATCGTTTTGGTTTTCGACGAAGTGTGGTGGGAGTGCGTTCTCTATGTCAACTGTGCTGCTTGAGCTTCGATTGATGGGCTTGGATGCAGAACCGAAGCCACTCAGCTCTATTTGCTGCCCACCGGTTGCCTTTCGCCAGCCCTCAAAGCGCCCTTCCACGCCGTCGCAGTGCTCAACTATGCCCCATTATTCGGAAAGCCCATCTTGATACTGGAGCTAGGCGGCAGGACAGCAGAGGAGGTCGAGCGGATGCAAGACGCGGACGTCGCCAGCTGGGCGCAAGCTATATTGCGAAGCAGCTTGCCGCGTCTTCCAGGCCACGAGAAGGACATCCCAAACGCCAAGAGATGTGTGGTCACTCGTTGGCAGTCGGATCCCTTTGCGCGAGGGGCATACAGCTACATTCCCAAGGCGGAAGATGATGGTGGCCAGGCCCCATCGCCTCTTGATGTGAGCTCACAGTTCCTTTCTTTGCCTCATCCAATCATCTTAGCTCGCCCACTGGCGTCCTGCACAGCTCATTGAGCTTTCTCGTCCACTCTGGGGTACCACATTGTGCTTTGCAGGCGAAGCGAGCGAGTAAACACCGCTTGCGTTATCCTTTTGTTAGCTGAAGCATTTGAACAGCTGAGCACAACCTTTACGCCAGCGTGCACGGCGCTCTGGTGTCTGGGCACCGCGAAGCGGAGCGCTTGTTGTTGCAGTTCAAGGGATCCGTTTGGGAGGGCAACGTCCCAAGCATCGGCCAGCTCCTGGACTTGTGAACACGACCCGGGCGTCTTAACTTTGTAAAAGTGGAAACCGATGCTTGTTTAGCTTTGCGCACTGCACCACAAGAAAGGGAACACGAAGCCAAACCGAGGCTTGCCCCCGGACCGCCGCCAGCTCCCTCCCTTATTTCTGCGGATGGCCACAAAGCCCAAGAGCCAGCAACTGGCGGCGAAAGAGGGTAAGGTCTGCCGCGGCGCCAGCGGGCTCTAGACTGACGGCTTCGGGGCGCCCACAGCCAAGCTCTTCAAGGAGCTCCTACGGGCAAGTGTTCTGGTCTTTTCCCGACTTTTGGGCCGCGCTCACCAGGTCAGCACAGGACTATGAGGAGCGCAACTACAAGAAGGCCATCAAAACGGCCGACACGATCCTTAAAAAGAGCCCAGAGAATGGAGGTGAGCCGGGCCTTCTGAATCCCTCCTCGGACCTCTCCCTCAAGACCAGCTCGCGGCAGAAACGCTGTGCATGAAGGGCATCGTCATGTACAATATGGGCAAAAAGGAGGACGGCCTGGATATGGTCTCCAAAGGCCGCAAGCTGGACTCCACCTCGCACATTTGCTGGCATGTTTCTGCGCTGGTGGCCAGGGCAGACAGGGACATGGAGCTGGCTCTGAGCTTCTACTTGCAAGCTGTCAAGCTGGACAGGGTGCGTCTCTTCTTAATTGTCGGTTCTCGGACCAAGAGGAAGAGGCTGATGGACTGGGCAGGACCAAATCTCCATTGTCCGAGACTTGGTCGCCCTACAGCTTCAGCTGCGCTATGTGCCCGACACAATAGAACACCGCATTCACCTCCTTCAAGCGCACCCGAAGCTGCGGACCAACTGGCTCGGCCTGGCGGTGGTCTACCACCTGAACAAGCATTACAAAGAGGCCATCGACGTTCTCGAGAAGTACGAGAACATGCAGGTCGACCCGCCACGGAGGGACTTTGACTTTTCGGAAACCATCCTGTACCACGCCACTGTCCTAGAGGAGGCTGGCCAGCACGGAAAGGCGCTGGACTACATCAATTACAGACAAGCCTCTGTGACCGACAAAGTGGGCTTCTCCAGCATCAAAGGTTCGTATTTTGGTCTTATGTGGCACTCTGGAAGTCTGGGTGCTCATGTGGCGTGCTCAGCTCGGCTCCTACTGGCTTTGGGCAGCAAGAAGCAGGCCGAACTGGAGTACCGGGCCGTCCTCGACACTCATTTTGACAACTCCGAGTTCATCCACGGGTACCTAAAAGCCAGAGGAGCAACCCAAAGTGAGCTCGTTGCTCGTTGTAAAATCTGCAGAGGATCCTGAAAACGTCTTCTGAAGCGCCCTCGACGGCAGAAGAGTCTACCGAAGCGATCAAGATCCTGGACGAGCTCTTCGAGCGCTTGCCTCGGTCTTTGGCGTTGCGTCGCCTGGTTTTGGACGTCGCGCAAGGGGAGGTTTTCCGGAAGCGCCTCGAAATTTACCTGGTGGAAGCACTCACCAAGGGCGTGCCCTCTCTCTTCGTCGACATCAAGCCGCTCTACAAGGATCCAGCCAAATTGGCCATCATCGAAGAGCTCGTTCTGTCCTTCAAATCCAACTTAGAAGCGTTCAAAAGTTTAGACGGCCAAGAAACCGAACTGGAGCCACCTTCCACTCTTGTTTGGGTGCTGTACTACCTGAGCCAACACCACTCTGCTCTGGGCCGCCACGTGCAGGCCCTTCAGACCATCGACCAGGTCATCGAGCACACGCCCACCTTGCCAGATCTGTACATGATGAAGGCGCGGATTCTCAAGAGGGCAGGCGACGCCCTTGGTGCCGAGGCTGCCATGACCAGCGCCCGGCAGCTGGATGGCCAGGACCGGTTTCTGAACGGCAAAGCAGCCAAATACCTCCTCCGAACCAACAAGGTTGACGAGGCCGAGAAGATTGCGGGCCTGTTTACTCGGGTACGCTTTGGCATCCAAGACTTTTCTCTCTCTGTTATTGCAAGCACTGAGTGCCCCGGCTTCTGCAGAAGGAAGCGCCGTCGCCGTTGACCGACCTCACAGATATGCAGTGCCTCTGGTTCTTGCAAGAGGAGGGCGAGGCCTACCGCCGGCAAGGGAACAACGCGCTGGCATTGAAGCGTTTTCATCAAATAGAGAAGGTACAGAGCTCCCCATGTTGTGAAGTTGGCCGAGCTTACATGTGAGCACCATGTAGATTTTCCAAGACTTTCGGGAAGACGAGTTCGACTTTCATACCTGGTGCCTGCGTAAGGCAACCCTTCGTGCCTATGTCAAGTGAGCGAGGCGTTCCTCGGCGACGCTTAATCCAATTCTGACGACTTGGGCACAGACTGGTGCGATTCGAAGACCAGCTATGGTCCCACGCAGCCTACTTCAAAGCTGCGGAGGCTGCCGTACGGATCTACCTGCAGCTGGCCGATAACCCGCAGACGAACGGCGTCAACGGATCTGCCGACTCGGCGGCGGCGGACGAAGAGCGCCGGAAAGCCTTGAAAAAAGCCAAGAAGCAGGAAGCCAAAGCCAAAGCGGCTGACAACAAGAAGCCTGCTGCGGCTCCTGTCGCCACTCAATCAAAGAAAGACGAGGACGAGCTGGCGTCGACAGCTGTAGACGATGATCCGCTGGGACACAAGCTGGTCGCCACACGCACCCCTTTAGAAGATGCTTCCAAGCTTCTGCTGCCGCTGCAGAAGATGGCAGACCGCCGCATCGAGACCTGGATTCTCTCGTTCGAGGTGGCGTTTCGACAAAGTGCGTTTCACCGGTTCCCCGCCGTGCCTTGCTGACCTTTGGCGGTGTAGAACGCTTCGTCGAGGCCATTAAGGCGCTACGACGGGCCCACGCTCTCGAGGCCAGCCATCCCCAACTTTTGAGTTGCCTGATCCGCTTCTACGCCGTCGCCACCGCCGAGCCATCGGCGCTCTCCGAAACAGAGCAAAAGCTTTACAGCAGCGTGAAAACCACACTGTTCGGTTGGCAGTCAGTGGAAGTGGCCAAGGCCGAAACGCTGCAGAAGTTCGGCTCATCGCCCAAACACATCCTGGAAGTCGCACGCCTTTCGGCCAAGGAGCAGCAGCAAGACCTTCTCCACCAGTTGCTGGCACCAGGGGTTGAAGCAGACCGCACAGTCAGTTCTGGCACTTGTTCAAGCCATGCGCGGTGGCACAGCTCACCTTCTCTGTCCAGGTGGTCGAAGAAGCACTGGGCATGTTGGAAGGCACTGGACGCCAGAGCGAATTTCGAGCAAAGGCATCCGCTGCTTTCCCCTTAGCATCGGCGTTCAAGTCGAACGGAGAGGCAGACGGCAGCGCGGATGGGCGCGAGGTATTAGACTAAATTCCTACCTGCAAACCACTGCGACGGCCTCTTTGCTCTCGGCCGCTAGTCATTGAGACCTTCTTAGAACCTCGTTGAGCTGGGCGCAACCCATAATCGAGCACACTGTGCGTGCGAGAATCGGCCTTGCAAGCTCGGACTGCCTTGGACTTGAACCGTCAGCAAGCGAGGTGCTGCCTCTATCAGAGTTGCCATGGCCACCACTGCCCAAAAGTCTTTTGAGCTCAACAACAACATCGAAGCCAAGGACCAAGACGAGGTGAGCCAGCTTGAGTGCAATGGACGCCTGTCAGACCTTGACCCTTGGTGTCTGTCCGTTGGCCGCAGATCTATCGCTACGATGCCGACGGGCAACGCAAGATCAACAACTTGAGGCCATGGAAGCAAGACCCTCACTACTTCAAGCACGTCAAAGTCTCGGCGACAGCGCTCATCAAGATGGTCATGCATGCCCGCTCGGGCGGTCAGTACGAGATCATGGGCCTTATGCAGGGCAAAATAGGTGTGTCTTTTGATCTTTGATAGGCCCCACTAGCCCCAGGATGTGCAGGCTGATGGCAGGAGGCAGACGGCGACACCTTTGTCGTCTTGGACTCGTTCCCCCTGCCCGTGCAAGGCACCGAAACCCGCGTGAATGCTGGCAACGAGGGCAATGAGTTTGCTGTCATGTACCAAGAGGGATCCAAAGCCGTGCGTGTCCCACTTTGCGAGCAGACGCGGCGCCTGCTAAAGTCCCAAATCTTGTAATAGGTCGGACGCAACGAGAACGTCGTCGGCTGGTACCACTCCCACCCAGGTTATGGCTGTTGGTTGTCAGGAATCGATGTGACTACGCAAATGACCAATCAACTCTACCAAGATCCTTTCTTGGCCATCGTCGTGCGTTCTTCCGAATGCATTCCGGCCGATTTGCTTAAGCCTTCGCACATCCACACGACAGATTGACCCGAGCCGCACTGTCTCTGCTGGACGTGTGGAGATCGGTGCTTTCAGAACGTACCCCGAGGTCCGTTGAGCCTACTTTTGCTGTGCATGCACTACGACATGAAGCTGACTGACCGCAGTCCTACACGCCTCCCAATGCGGGCGCCTCAGAGTACCAGTCTGTGCCTACCGAGAAAATGGAGGATTTTGGAGTGCACGCCGCCCGCTACTACTCCCTTGACGTGACGCACTTCAAGTCCTCCTTCGACACCGCTTTGCTCGACCTGCTCTGGAACAAGTACTGGGCCATGACCTTGTCGCAATCCCCCTTGGTGACGGTGAGCTTCTTTTGGACCTTCAGGCAGCCCTTGAAGACTGATGGAGCGACGTGTCTGGCAGAATCGCGTCTACACCACTTCGCAAATTGTCGACCTCACCAACAAGCTTTCTCGCGCAGAGTCTTCGGTCGCTCAGAGGGCCAACATTGCCCATCTTTCTCCTGAAGTCGTCAACGCCAAAAACCTCCCGCCTTCGGGCAATTCAAAAGGCAAAGACAAGGCCAATAGCGCCCCCGAGCCCGCTGCTTCCTCCACCAAAACCGAAGAGTCGGCTTTGTCAAAAGCCATCAAAGATTCCCACGCCATTGAACTCGAGTGCCATCACGGCGTGATGTCTCAATACTTGAAAGTGAGTTTTCGCCACCAAACCCAAGTTCGGTCTGTTCTCATCCGTCCGCAATTACAGCAACGCATTTTCAACTCGATGCCCCAGGAAGCCCATCTCGCCTCTCTAGCCACGCGATGATAGCTTCTCAGCGACCGCACCCCCTTGTACCATTACTTCAGACTTTGAAACGAAATCCTCGAGACTCAGAACGCTCTCTCCCCCGCTCGGTGAATGGCGTCCAGCAGGCAAGCTGACTATAAGCCCAATGCCCTCAGAGCTGGACAAGAGGCGCAGGACCTGCGCAGAGAGGCTTTCCTGAAGGGCCAAAAGGTCGAGCTTCTTCCAGCTCGCTTTCCCGACTCCTGACGGCTGACTGGGGCTGTGTTGTGGGCTACAGGAGCGGCGCACTCATGCATTTGAGCTTTTTCGACGCTCTCAGTCAGAAGAGCTAGATGCGATGACCTTGGACGAGGACGACGAAGACGAATACGCCGACCCCTTGCCACCCGACTCCGTCGATGTAGATCGTCCACACCCCCTATTCCAGACGCTGGCCCCGGGTGGTGTCTCTACTACAAGATCTAAGCGACGGCCAGACAGGTGGCGGCGCTACTCGAACAAGCTCTCCTTCGCAGAAACCTTGCCTCGCGATGTCCCACTTCCGTCAAATTTGGAGCAGGATTGGTCCGCGACTGCCGTGCCCAAAGGAAAACGCTGCTTGGTAATTACGTACAGCCCCACCTATTCCTCAAAGCGCAAACGAAAGCACAACACCCTCCTGCTTGCCCGCAAGTCGGGCCACCCTCTCTGCAGACTGCTTTCAGCATTACCTGCAGGCGAGTCGAGCCTTTATATGATGACTGATTAGAACGCTAAATAAGTGAGCTCAGGGTGCCTGCTCGATGGCGTGGTCGATCTCCAACAGAAAACCCTCTTTGTGCTCGATGTCATCCAATACGCCCAAATGGATCTCAGTCAAAGCGAACTGTCGTTCAGAGAGTTCTGGAAGATCTCAAAGTGCCAGGAGCTTGGAGCCCAGCCCAGGTCGCAAGCCAATACTTTGCTGGTCCACCCTTTGCTAGCCCAGCCCATGGACCTGACCACCCTCTCTACGGCTGTCGGCACCTCGTCATCTATCATTTCTGTTCCAATCGTGAACGCATATCCTTCCGGATTCTCTGCAGCTTCGGTACAAGTTCAAGTGGCGCTGGAAGGGTTGGTCATCCAAATGAACGACGCGTGGTGAGCTTCAGAAACGGCGAACGTCGAACAAACTGCTCATGATACTTCAGGTACGAAAGTGGCGACAATCCCGCGGCTCTCTGGCTCCCTGCCCGAGACGAGAATCCCGGCGCCCACTGCGTCAGCTCTTTTCTGAACAGCTGGGCCGGTCAATCACAGGGATCGATGGAGGTGATATGAATGCAAGGGTATCAAAGTCAGGGAGCAATTGTACAAACCGCAAGGAGTCTTTTAGGCGACCGAGGTCATCAGTGCTTTGGTCCAGGCGTTCGCTTGCAGCCTGTCTTTGTACTGCTCGAAGCAGGCCTTCAGAGCGCTGCGCTCCTTTTCAGCCTTTGCCTCCAGCGCATCGGTGCCATCCATCGCCTCGTCGTCGTCTGCGCCCGCGTTGTCGCCGGCCCACTGTGCAAGCAACTCCTTGAGCAAAGCGGTGCCCTCTGCGATAGTGGCCGGGTCGAGATCAAGCGCAGCCTGCGGCACTTTGTTGTCAAAGTTTTCGAGGTCGTCCGCCTTGCCTGCAGATTCTTTGCTGTAAGCGAGCGCCACATTGATCGTGTGATCGTAGGGAAAGGCCTACGTTTGGCCAACCGCACAACTTCAGCTGGGAACTGAGCCAGTTCGGCGACTGCAATACCAAAGCTTCGGTCGGCTATGGGTGGAAGGGTCAGTTGGTCCAAAGACAGGAAGGAGAGGCCAACGAACAAGACCCGGCTTCGACCTTGTAAAGCAAAGTAATATCGCGGCCAGTCAGGGCATCCGGGTTCTGTTCGACCGCCGCAATGACATGCAAGTTGTTGACATAGGGAATCTCGTCGGCCAGAGCGCAAAGCTCGTGAAAGTGCGAGGCGAAAAGACAGAAAGCTCGGATCTCTTTGGCGATGTGCCTGTCATCGAACGCTGCTCATCAGCTACTCTGACCCTGTATTGAGCTAAGAGATGAGCGCACTCCGAAATGGCCCAAGCTAGGCGTAAACAGCGCAAACGAAAGTCAGCAAGGTATCACTCTCGCCAATGATTACAGCAGAGAAGACTTATCCATGCCGTCTTGAACCTACACGTACACTACAATTCAGCTGCGGGGAACATGCGGAAATGTGGGTACTAACAGAAGTTCCGCGCCCCAACTCGTCTATGATGACGAGGGAATTTTTGGTTGCCGTCTGGCCGCGCCCAGTCAGCAAGTCCTGCACGTAACTGAAAAGTGGCTCACTTTGAGTATGGTCGCAGTCTCGATCATCTCAGCCATGAAAGTTGACACGCCCTTCAACTGAAAATCGCCGGCTCCGACACGGGCCAAGATGCCGTCGAAGACGGGCAAGCTGGCTTCCGCGCAGGGCACAAAAGATCCGATCTGAGCCATGAGAGCGGCCACACCGGCTTGCCTGATGTAAGTCGACTTGCCGCCCATGCTGTGTTCCAAGCTCGCCATCAATGATCCTCGCTCGTCTGGCGCCAACCGAACACTTACTTGGGTCCAGTGATGATGGAAAACTCAGAAACACCTGAAATGCCAGATTGAGTCAACGCAGAAGGGGGCATCGAACGCTGGGAACCGTACCTCGCTTCATTTCGACGTCATTGGGGATGAAATTGATTTCGTCCTGCGCCTCTAGACAAGGGTGGCGCGATTCCAGCAAGACGAGGTCGCCTTCTCCCATTGCCGTCATTCGTGGCTTGATATAAGGTGTAGGCGCATTGACGGCGACGTGAGCCAAGCTGCTCGGACAGACATCAATCACACGGGCGGCTTGGACAGGCAGACACACGGCTTACGAAACGACAACGTCCAAATGAGCTAGCTGGGCATTCAGACTCATAAAAAGCTCGTTGTAAGAGGCTACCGCGGTCTCTCAGATCACTTTGAAGGGGATTCAATGAGGCAGACTCACCGGCGATGCCTATGACTTCTTTCACCAAGGAGCTTTGCTTTCGGCTGTACTTCACGTTCAGGTCGGCAAATCGGTCCTTCAAAAGGCGCAGGTTCTTGGTCGTGAAGAGAACGCCGGCCTTTTGAGTCGAAACGGTGGTGTAGGCTAGTTTGTTGTCCAGAACGCCGGCCTCCTGCATGCCACCGCTGTCCAAAATTGGCACACACGGTGAGATGACAAGAACCTACTTTGCGAGTCAGGCGAAAAATCCAGCCTTGCGCGGCGTGCTCCTCAAAGTGGAGCGTTTTTTGGTCGGTGTCGAAACCCAAGTCGGCGGCCACGGTCTCAAACTCTTCTTGAAGCGAGGTCTTGACCTCGTCCAGCTCGCTTTTAAGCTCTTGGAGAGCTTCGTCGAAATCGGCCTTGATGACATATCGGTTGCTGCGTACCCGCCAGTCAGCACGTATCCTAGCTTGGGCGGAACGCCAGAGACCCACTTCTCCAGCTCAGCGAGGTCCAAAGTGGTCTCGACCATGGTTCGATAGTTCTCCAGCTTGTCCTCGAGGTCCTAGCCGGGTCCTGTCCTTGAGCCACTTTGCCATAGTCCGAAGCAAAATATCGGTCACATACCGCCAAGGGCTCAACGTACTGCTCTGCCACAAGCTTCTGCTGCTCCTCACTGCTGGTGGCCGCACCGGCGCTTCTCAAGGTCTCCACAATGCTGCCCAGGCGAAGGACAGCTTGGTAGGCTCGCGCTACGTCCTGAAGACTGGCTCTGCCATTGACGAGCTTCTTGGTGATGCGCGTCAGATCGGGGATCAATTTGAGGTGCTCGTCTTGTAGAGTTTGGCGCAAGAAGGCGTCGTCCACAAAGCACTCGACCAGATTCTGGCGTCGCTCTGCGCAATATTCAAATGGTCAGAGCAGCATGGCCACTAGGTCATATAAGGCCTCACCAATCTCATGCAGGGCCAACAAAGGCTGTTTGAGCCACTGGGCCAGTAGGCGAGTGCCCTGGGCGGTCTTGCACTTGTTCAGAATGCCAAAAACGCTGCCGTTTTTGCCGCCCGCCGAGCCGCCGACAAAGGTATCGGGCATGATGTGCAGGGCGCGGACAGCAGATGCATCCAGGCGCATGAACTGGCCAAGGTCGTGGGTGATAAGCTTGAAGTTGCCATTGTTTGTCTCGTCGGCCGTCAGCGAGAGGTAAGACATCAAGGCCGCGCAGGACGCTAGCGCCTGAGACGACTCGAACTTGATTTGCAGTTGAGCTTTGTCGTCTTCAGCCAAGAGGCGCTCCAGATCTTGCTGGACGCTGGAAGTTTTGAACTCCGCTAAAGTCGCCGTGAAAGGTTGTCAGATGAAAAGGGTCTGGATCGCGAGGGCCTGGCTAACCTTTCTTCCTGTTGGTGAGAACAACGTTGCAGCGATCGACCACTCCCCTGAGCTTCTGGGCTTCTGGGTTCTTGGCCTTTTCATCCTCTTCGATGAGCATTTCTTTCACACCCAGCTGGATGATCAGGCTTTCGACGTTCTGTCACCGGCCTCAAGGTGTGAAGATGGGTTTATACGCTGAGTAGTCAAGAACCTCGCTCACGCTGAACAGCTCGTTGTCCACAAACTGGCTGAGGCCGATCTCGCGAGACGAAGAGTCGGCAAAGGCCACTCCGACCGTGGTGACGCCGCCCTTGATGTTGAAGGAGATAGAAGCCACGACGGGGGCGTTCAGGATGCCCTCCGAGTCATCGTTGCTGAACAACATGGCCTCAACCTCTTCGAGGTGGCCGGGAGAGGCCTGCTTGCTGATCTTGACGCGAGTGCCGTCCTTGGCCCAGATCTCGACGCGCAGCTGCTTGGCGGTCAAGGCATCTCGAAGGAAAGTGCAAGCCACAGCTGGACTGAAGGTGCAGTAGGTCTGCCCTTGGGCTTGCTTGAGGATGGAATTGGTCTGCTCGCAGCGGTGAGCCCCAGCAAAACGCGCCTTTGGGGCCGAGGATAGTAGCCAACGCACCTTGTAGAAGTGAGTTGCAATGTAGAGGGCATCCTCGCCATGAGCGCTGTAGTACTCTGCTCGAAGTCTAGCATGAGTCGGCGCGCCCATTTGACCCCAAGATTGTCAAGCTGTCTCGCCTTTTCTGTCGAACAGCCGAATGGTGCCAGCAGGTGTACGCTCCAGCTTGTTGATGAGCTTGTGGAAGGCAGCCTCGTCGGGCTTGTCTGTTGTTCTCACGCGTGTCATTAAGCGGCCGGACTTGTTTACTCGACTTGGAGCGAGCGCACCCAGGTCCACATTGCTCTCTGCCAGCTTGCCCGTAGCGTACTGGATGTGACTGACATGAAGCGCGAGGCATCAGCTGTTGGACGAGGGGCTCACCATCACCATGGTGTCCGGCAGCCTTCGTCGTCGATTGGCATGAATTTATAGGCCCTCCTCCTCCCTCCAGCCATGATCCCCAGACTTATGGATGCTCCTTTGATGCTCTCACACGCATGCCCTTGCCTCTTCCAGCGGCGCTTAACTTATGTAAACGTGGCCAAAGAATAGGCCTTCCCTTTGATGCGAAGGCGGCTTTGTGCGGCCAAATGCTATTGTCCTTCTCCCGCTCCAAAGACCGCATTGTCTCTGCCATGTCCTTTGCTGTAGTCGACCAGATCCAGAGGACGGTCCTCCCAAACCAACCAGTTCGGCACCCAATCCATCTCACCGCCGATCTTCATGATCTATAACATCCGCATCCGGGCGGTTCCTCAGACTGCCAACATGCCCATCGAGTCGATCGCCCAACTCGCCAGCCGGTTCGGCAACGTGGTCTCTATCAAGGTGGACACCATCTCGAATTCCTGCTTTGTGTGTATGGCCACCAAAGAAGAAGGTAACCACCTTCTCCCCTTTGCAGGAGGTGCTATCATCCTGAGTTCATGCACAGGCCTGTCGTTCTTGGCCTGGCTGCACCTGTCTGGCGTCTCTGCCCACGCTTGCAAGCCGCCCGCCTCTCTCGTCCACGTTTTCCGCGCTTTTGGAGACGAAAAGTCGTGCAATCTCTACCTCTGCCACTTGCCGACCACTTGGGACGAGATCGACCTGGCTGCCATCTTTCCGCCGGCTTGCCACTTTTCGTCGCTGCGCATCTTGCGCGAGAACGACGACCAAGTGCGCCAACTGCCTGTCGAATTGCGCGGGCCATCGAAGGGCGTTGCCTTTGCCAGGTTCGCTACTTCCCACCCAGTGTGTACTCTGAGGAGACCGACTCAAAGTTCGTCGTGTGACAGAATGCTGACTCGCCACCAAGCCTTGCTGGCCATCGACAGACTCAACGGCAAGCGCTTCGACGGCAGCCAGTTTCCCTTGCAAGTCCGATTTGCCGACACGCCCATCCAGCAGACCATCAGAAAGAACGGCTGGAAGGCCGCCCTGCCCTTGTCCCCTCTTCCAACGCCCTCTGCGTCGGCTACATTCTGCAGTTCGCCCACTTATTCTGCGGCCGACTCGTCGCCCACCTTTGACGCCTACTCGAGCGACCACGACCAATCCACTCAAAGCGGCCATATGTCTGACTTCATTGACGGACCCGAAGAAATCGAGCCTCGCAACCAGCGCGCGCTGTCCATCGCTTGCCTCGAGCCGAAGGTGGAATCGAAGTTGAAGGACTATATGAAGGCAGGACCGCGCTTCTCCTTGCCCTGACGGCCTTGCGGGTGGTAGTTGAACAACGGAAATGGACAGCTAGTGTCGCAAACGATTGGCAGGGCTTTGGAACTGCCGAAGCAGCAAAGTTGTATGCAGTAGGAGCAAAGTTCATCAATACATCGTGAGAAAAGAGACCCCGAAATACGGGCTAAGCAGCAGGCTCGCCGGTTGAGCTCGGCGGCCGCGGTGGAGGTGAGGGCGCCAAGCTGTCTACCGGTGTTGTCGAGTCGGACCGGCGACCCCACGTCGGACGGATCCCGCCAAAGAAATTAGAAGCGGCGGAGCCTATTTGTGATGCCCTGGATGCGGCTGGTTCGTTCCGGATTGGCGCAAAATCCGCCGGTGAAAGCAAGGGTGTCGTGGCCGACATGGAGTCCTTCCGGTGCGAGAGTTCCGCAAACTGTGGAATCAGAGAATCGTTTGCCTCTTTCGCTCGCAGTTGTGGCAAAGTGAGGAAGAGGAGGCGCACCATGACCTTGTATTTGACGAGCTCCTCCTCGATCTCCTCCCGCTCCAGCTTGGACATGACCACTTGCTTGACCAGGTCACACTATGTTGAAGGGGTACGAGAATGATGAGATTGAGAAGTCACATATTTGCGGAAAACGACGTACATGCTCTTCATTGATCTGCGCCAAGCTGGCCTCCAACGAGCGGACTTGCAAGCTGAGCTGGGCGTTGATCTTGCGGAGGTTATCGAGTTCGATGGCGTGCGCATTTTGCTCGCGCCGCTGAGTTTCCCATTCGCCCGCGAATTGGTCGAGCAAAAGCGGCGTGATCTTGACCTGCAGTGCATCCTTAACAAATTGGGCGGGTCTGTAAGGCTGTTCGGCGTCTGGGTCTGGCTGCCCGTTCGGAAGGACGGCCTGCTCGAGAGTTGATGCTCAGCAAGAGGCCAATAGAGGCGCTGGGCGAACGAGCTCACCCGCCACGGCTCGAACAGCCCATTCTTGAGGAATTCGAGCAGCCCCTCAAACTCCAGGCCTAGAATCGCCATTTCGTTCTTCTTCAGCAGGGACACGCTGAACCGGAAGACTGCCTCCACGCCCTCGGCAAAGACGAGGTCCATGACGGCCGCCACCAGTTCCAGCGGGAAGCGATATCCGAACAGCGTGAGAAACCACTGGGAGGCGTACATCGACGACTTGACGCCTTGCCGCAAGAGATGCATGAAAACGGTGGGAATGAGTTCCTCCACGAGGCGGTCGAATTGGAACAGCCGCATCTGGAGGCCTGGCATGTTGGGCGAATAGTGCGAGCGGAGGTCGTAGCTGTTCATGAGCCGAACCAGCACGCAAAATGCTTCCTCGTCCGGCATCTGTGCGTGTGGCATAAGCACCATCCCAAAATAAAAGGGCAAGAAAGTTGGCTCACATTCAACAACAGGGGCCCAACAATGAACTGGAGGCCTTGGCAGTAGCCAACTTCTTCGTCGTACAGCGAGTACGCCTTGACGACGTTGAACAGGTTCTCCTGGCCATGACCAGTGCCAGGCAGCCCGCCTTCTTTGAAGTATTCGTGGTTGGGGAAAGTCCTGTTGAGGTCCCTCATGATCGCCTTTTCGTGGGTCGATGGCAGCTTGAGCAAGCTGGAGTAGACCTCCTCCAGGGCAACGTCCTTGGAGGAGCACATGAGCTGCCACATCATGCCTCGCAAGACCGGCGGAATGCCCCGCTGGATCGCCTTCGACAACTTTTTGGCTGAGTTCGGGCTCGCAACATCAGTGTCTGTAAAGTGGCGACGGATCCGAAAGGCAGGGGAGGACCCACGTTCTTCTCGCGCCACCTTTTCGTAGTCGCTAATAACCTCGCCCCAGAAGTCCCAACTGGCGTCATCAGGATCAGGGTGGCTCTAGTAGAGAGATAGACAGTAAAAGACAGGACGCACTCTATGCCGGTTTCCTCGTGCAGCTCCTCCCTTTTCTTCTCGAAGAGCTGCTGGATGCTCTTCCGTCGGTCTCGGTTGACGGCGTGGCTCGGGTCCTCCTTCTCCAGCATGGCTTCCTGCTTGTCGGCTCGTTGAATCAAAAAGTGAAAGTTGTCGTTCCCGCCGCCACCAGAGCGGACGGAAGAGGTGGAGTGCACCGCGCGCCGGCCGGCGCCTGCATGACTCTTGGCCCGGGTGGGAGTGTTGGCGAACCTCTCAGAGGACCCACCAAGAGCAGGCGACGCAGGGTTGGACGAGGCGATGGAGTTGCGCCACGCCCCTGAGGATGGCGCTGGAGCCACGGCTGGCTGATCTGTGGACGCAGATGGCGGCCAGGAGTCCAGGGCCACTGCGTGTTGGATCTCGCCCTCTTCCTCCTCTTCTTCCTCTTCCTCAGCCACATGCTCCAGAGCAGGCGACTGCAGCCCGCCCGCGATGGATTCCGGATCCTCTGCTGCTGGGGAAGGCGTTTCGGGCTGGCTAATCAATGAGAATGGGTGTGGCGCCTTTAACACGGGCGTGTCGGCTGCGTCCTCGTCTTGCGTCTCTTGTGTGGTGAGGCTGCTCGAGCGGCTGGGCTCGAAGAGTGGCTCTTCGACGAGCGAGTCGCGCGAATGCGCACTCTGGACGGACTCGAAGTCATTCGAGCTGCTCCTGGAGTGTGCGCTCTTGGGGCTGCCGCTGGGGGACTCTGCCATCTTGTGTAGTAGTGATTGGAGTGGACGAGGATGAGAGAGACAGGGAGACCAGTGACCAGCAGTTGGTGCCAGACGGAAAAGGCAACAACAGGCCTGGCAGCTGAACTTTTTGTCGTGGTCTCCCGGAACGCGGTATGCCCAGACTCGCCCGCTCTCTGCTGAGGCCTCTGCTACGGCAACGACCTCAGGCCCAACTCAGTACACGCCCACTCCTGCCCTCGCGGCCCCTGACTCGCACGCCTCTGCTGGCAGCATTTCGTTATGCACCCCTGCTGAGCCCGCCAACTGCGCTCTTTCGCTTAGGGGGCGTCCGCTTCAAGAGCAACGCTCGAGGAGATGAATACCAGCCTTCCCAACGCAAGCGCAAGCGGAAACTGGGCTTCCTCGCCAGACTCAAGAGCTTGACTGGCCGAAAAATCCTGTTTCGACGGCGAGCCAAAGGCCGGCGTTTCTTGACGCATTGATGGGCGGTGGACTGTGGGACAAGGGCGACAACATGGTGCGGTTCATTGCGATGATACAAGAGATGATACAATCGGACGGGCGTCGTCGCACTCTTGTCCGTTCGTGTACAGGTCAGCCTTTCCTCGCCGCCACCTCGCTCTTGGAGGTCACAATCCCTGATTGCGTGGTTCCAGATCAAGTTTTGAGAGCTTGTCACCCAGCGACAGAGCGTCATCTCCCGCTTGCTCCGGCGTTGGCCCCCTGGGTGCACTAGGCGACGATGATGGCGGCTCCTGCGACCCCGACCCCTCGACCTCCGCCTTGGGCGACGTACGAGGGAACACTGCTGAGGCGGCAATCAGGTTTGGGCGGGACGATGGGCAAATAGAGAGGGAAGAGGCTCACGGGCTACATTGTGATTAGGCGAGGCCGCTCGCCCGTAGAACCGCTCCAACTCTTTGAGGACTCGACTATTGCTCCTGTTCCGCTGCCCCGGGCTGACTGAAGCGAGAGGCGGCGATTGCGATTTGCTGGGGTTGTTAGAGGAGAGGATGCTCAGCAGCTCGTCAAGGGCGCTGGGATCGGGCAAAACATTGGGCGGCGTCCTCTTGCCGGGCCCAGGAGCATACAAGGGCGAGCGGCGCTGCGTAGAGATGGACGGCGTCCTGCTGCGCCGGGTGGTGGCGTGGAACGGGCGCATTGGGCGAGGAGCGTGCAGTTCATGCGGCATGGAGTACGTGGACAGACGAAGGATGGAGGTGGTATATATTGGAGCGCTCGGGAATGCAAAGAAACAGAACTGAAGTGAGGCTAGCTAGCGGACAAGAACAGCGGGGTCGTTGGGGCAGGTCAAAGCGCAGATAGTCCTTGGAGCGAACGCCAACCGCAGCCACATTTTCATCACATTATGGTGCAAGACGGCAATTGGATGCCAACGCTAGTTACAGCCTGGAAGAGTATAAGCTCGGTTAAAGGAGAAGAAGGGCCCTAACGTACCCCAGAATCACTGTCCAAAGCTAGGTTAGCAACAATGAAACATGCCGAGCGAACGACTTGGACCACTCACGCCACAATGTCTGCGGAAAGAATCTGCCCGTCTCGAATGTGATAGATCCCAACCGCGTTGCCCACCCTTTCCTCGCCGTCTTTTTCGAGCTGGACTGTGACCGAGTAGTTGACTGCCACAACCGCCCGTGTCAAGGAACATGACCCGTCGCTGTCCATGAGTCCACCTCGAAAGTGGATGTGATGCCAGTGAAACCACGTTCGGAAATTGGCCGCCAATCTGAGCAGGTCTTCGACATCGCCAGCCTCGCGCGAGTTGAACCGGTAGGTGTAGTCCTGCGCCGTCACCTCGCCTCTTCACTTTCGTGGCTTGTCGTCAAAAGGAACGTATATCTACCTCGTGGTAGTACTTTTTGACATGCTCTTTTAGTTGCGACTCGGATAAGGCGCCTTCGTTGCCGGCCGACGTGAAAACCGGTCCAATGGCTCGGTGGATGAACTCGATGGGGTCCTCGTCCTTGGAAAGATGGTGGCGATGGTGATGGGGGTGCCCTTTGAGTGTGGTTATGTAGGTAGCTAGAGACCAGCTCAGAGCGTTTGATCTCACCGGTGTGTGAGCCGCTTGATTGGTCTTGTGGCACAGCTGCGTCGCTGGGTGTGGCATTGGGCTTCGGGCTCGTAGTTTTGTGCGTGAATATCATCGTAGATCGTCGTCGTTGCTCCTCAAGCCGAAATACTGAATTGGGAAATAGGGTCCCGAAAAGGAAATTCTTTGGTGGCAAGTGATCATTTGGTAAGTCAAATTGGCTGGCGCCAGCATGGCGAACAGCAGCAGCAGTAGTAGTCTAAGCAATGCAGCAGCTAGGCAGCTCTGTCGAGGTTGTCTTGATCGGCTGTGCGCGAAGAGCTTGAGTCTGAAGTCCCGAAGCTGGAGGGCTCTAGGGTCGCGACGAAGACTTACGCCTGTATCGCTACAGGAATTTGAAAGCGATGAGAATAAGTAGCGAAGGATCAAAATGAGCGCGCCTTACACAACGATGTCACCGGAGATGAGCTTGCCATGGCGAATACGCCAAATGCCCATCAGGTTGCCAATCCGCTCGTCGGCGTGCTTTGCAGGCTCAATCACAAAAGCGTAGGCTGGAGTTCGTTGAGATAAGCACGAGGACCATTGTACACCCAAGCCCATCAAAAGGTCTCGAAAACGAAAGCAACACTCACTAAGCCCAACAACGCCGTGGACCATGTTGGAGGTGCCGTCTGTATCAGTCAACGTGGACTTGATGCGGATTCGGTGTGAATACCATTTCGTGCGGAACATTCGGGTTGTTTCGAGGAGGCTCTCAGTGTCGCCATGCTCTCGGTTGTTCACGCGATAGGTGTAGTCTGTAACACGGAAGCGCGGTCAGAGATACGAAAAGAGCGCTGGCAACGTGCTTACCGTCATCGAAGTAGGTCGCAATGTGAGCAGGCAGCTCCTCCATGCTTAGATGCCCACGGTGCCCTTCCGACGTGAAAACTAGACATTTGGCCTTCAGCTTCTGCTCCCATTCCAGATGATAGGAGAGCTCACGAGGTATCAAAGCATTTGTCACAAAATGTACAGGGTCTTTCGGTACTGTAGTGGTGTAGGTATCGTGGGCTTCGCGAGTCTCCAAGTCAGGCCAATACGAAGGGCGAGAGGCAGCCAGACCACTCACAGCTACCTGCCGAATGACTGTGTTTGAGCGAGCTTCGGGCAGTCGAAGTGCTGTCCTTCGACGTCGAAGAGCTGGCAACGCTGTCGATGGTCGACGACCGGTTCTGCAGCTTGAAGGGCATATTCTGGCTTCGGATGCCGCGGCCCTCCTTTGAGCTGATCTAGGGAACGCTCTTGGTGAATGCAGCGACGTAACACTGTCGCTGATGCTGTCCAAGCGACTGCAAGCAGCGAGAGCAGGAGGGAAAAAAAAATGTGCGCACGGGCTCTCCCACACACCGATGCACCTTGCACCTTAACGTCTGTCTTTTCCTTACCAGCAGTTGCCGTGTACTTGCGCGGAGGCGCAGGAGCCGAGCCTGCTTCGTTAGATACCCACGCCCCAAGGGCTTCATCGCCAATCCTCAGTCCACGCGCTTCCTTTCCGTCTCACGTTTCATTTCACGACCTCATCAACGACAAATCATCCACATCTATCATCCACATCTTTGGTCCAATCAAACCCAATTGAGCAGCGGCGACAATCCAGGTCGGCCTTCTCTCCTCTCGAGTCTGTGAGCGAGCCTCGACTGACGACCCAGCGGTGCCAAAAGATGGGCTGGACGTTTGGCGACTATGACCAGCTCTGCAGAGACGTCAGCTCATTGACAGCCTGCAATCTCTTTGCACGCCAGCTGCTGGACGCCGGGGTGCCTCCAGAGACGGTGTTCAATGGCATTTCAAGAGCCGACGCGGGTGTGGGCGTGAACAGCTCATGCACCATTTCCAATGTCCACGCTTCAGGCTCCATCGGGAACGTGGCCAACATTGTGGTGTGCGCGCTCTCCTTGATCGTCGGCTTCGTTTTGGCCTTCCTCGCGGGGCGGCGAGTTGCAGCGTGCGTTCTCTCCTTGCCCATGTTCCCCATTCCCCAATGCAATGCGCTGACATTGAGCGCACAGTGTCGGCAAGAGCGAGTTTCGTCTGTTCTACGGAGTCTATGCCTTCACCGCCCTCTTCCAGCTGCTCGACTCTGGCTCTTTCATCACTCAAGGGTCGACCGCATTGGTTTGGCTGACCGCCGTCCACACGGGCCTGATCGTCGTCCTCTTTTGGCTCTTGTTTTGGATGGCCTTTCTCACGCTCCAATACGTCGAAGACGGCCGGCTGTGGAGCCTCGTCTTCGCTGTGGCCCCTTCGGTCGTCCTGTTGGTCGGCTCCACCTACATCGCCCTCGACATCGGTTTCGACGTTTCCGGCTACTTCACCACGAACTTAACGAAGTTGCACTCGGCCTGGTTGTTCTCTCTCACCGTTCTGTGGCCCGCCGTGGCCATCCTCCTCTTCTTCACGATCAATGTTTGGGTTTCGCTTCGAGTCCTCAAGGAAAAACGGCCTCTCGGTGAGCTGCTCCACTGTGGCCGTTCCATTTGGGAAGCTCCCTTCTTCTGGGGGAGGCTCCCAAAGAAGGGATGGGCCTTTGCCCAATCTCGCCACACAGCGCTGAACCGTATGGTGCCTCACAGTTCTGTTCACTTTGACCCTTTTCGTCTTCGCCTTAGCTCAAGGGGCCCGCTACGCCCTCTCTCACAAAATTTGCACTGGCACAAGTGGCAAAATAGATGGATCCTTCCTCGGCACCTTGTTGGAGACGGTGGTGCTCCTCTTGATGTGGCTCTCATGGCAAAGCATCACGTTAGTCCCAGCTGTCTCTTGCGACCGGCCACCTGATACTAATGCTGCTCCACCTTCTTTAGGGAGGAGTATTGGGACGAAGCATCTTCCAGCGGCTACGGCCTCACTCAGTGACCACACTTCTTTTCAGTTTTCAAGACCTTCCTTTTCGAGTAGACACGCACACGCATGGGCTAATTGTCGTTCTTCACGTTTCACGAATGTAGCATACTATTTCACATGAAAGATACCGCTTTTGGATGAGCGCTTCAAGCGCGCTGTTTGACCGAGGTTCGCGCTCATTTGCACCCAAACACAAGCTCCATGCGCCCCACGCCCGACACTGACGAGGCTTCACAGCTGGAGATTGACCAGATTCGCAAGAAGCTCATTCGAGCTCAGTGGGAGCACGACCTGCAAGCCCAAGCCGAGGAGGACGTGAGGGCTCCAATTTCTGGCGAGACCTTGTTGACCCAAATGCCGACGCTGCCTTGCTCCCCTTCTGTTTGCAGGCCTGGATCAAGAACCAGCCTAGCCTCAAGAGCCAAGCGTTTGCGGCCCAGCTGTACAACCATGCCATTCAGAATGGGTTGGATCTGTCCACGGCCATCAAGCCCGAAGAAGCCTGGACTGCCGATGTGTGCGTTCCTGTCGGGCTAGCCACAAAAGACGGAATGAGGTGCTCAATTGGCGCGAGCACGTACAGCGCGGTGAACGGCAGCACCGACATTGACGACGAAGGGCACGAACTCAGATGTGACCCGGTCACCGAGTGCGACGTCTTTCGGCCAGTGCCCGGCTCCAGCAAGCACCCCTACCAGCCGCCGTTGGAGGTCATCGCCATCAGTCAACCCAGAAGGATGCCGGCCTACGACTTCAACGGCATGGTCTCCCGCATCACGCCCACTCCCCCGGACCAGTTCGACTACCACCCTCTCGTGAACTACGTGGTGGAACCCGGTTGGGAGAAGCAGGAGCGCGACAAGCTCAGGTACTTTTGGGAGTCGGCCCAAGCGGAGGAGGTCGAGTTGCTGTATGAGCGCAAAGACGCTATCTCCCACAACCCCTTCATGGTGCGCAACAAAGCCCCTCTTTGGCATGCTCTTCTAAATTTGAATCTGCAGCACCGTGCCAACTTTCGAACTGCGACCGCTTTCCTCGAGAACTTCCAAATCAATCCCATGCACATGGAGGAGCTGTCGGGCGCGCTGGAGATCGTCGACGACGAGACGCTAGTGGCCTGGCTGTTGGACCGCCACCAGATCACCGAACGCTACAGAAAAGACTGGGCGAGCTACCTCCTCAAAGGCTTGGACCACCTCGTGTGCTTCTTCAGCCGCTCAGTCGTGGAGGTCATGGACGATTACCGCGCTACGTTCAGCGAATCCTGCCTCAGGTTTGTCCAGAGCCTTACTGTGTCTTGATGAGAGAACTTACCTGCTTTGTGGCGCCAATCAGAGCACCGGTGGCATACCGCCCTGCCAAACTGGCCCAAGCTTTCGACAATCTTTGCCCCATTCACATGGACTTTCGTTGTACTTGTGCCTGTAAGCTCTTTCTGAACTTTGTTTCGCAATCATCTGAATTTTGGGCCCCAGTACTCGCCGCCGACTTGAAAGACACCGTCTATCGACCAGAGTCGTCGGGCCGAAAGCGCCACAAGTCCTTTCACGAGCGCAAATTCAAGGCTGGCATCAGCTGTGGTGCTACTTGCTGGCAGAATGAGAGGAGCGTCGACGAAGTGGTGAGTCGTCTACTGGGAGAGGAAGTGGGCGGTTGACGAACCGTCTGTACCACCAGCCTTTCACCACGATGAGTCTCGAAAGTTTGATGGACCAATGGGCCGAAGAAGACCAGAACATGTTTGCGGAACTGATGAAGGACGTGTTGAGCCCCACTGCGTGCGAGCTGGCCGTCATGATGCCCGACGTGCCGTGCTACCAGGTTTGCCTCTTCTCAAGGTGCGATTTTGACGCCGTACTTGCTAACGCACAGTATGCAATAGCTTTCCCAGGCTCTGCAAGCTCGCCACGAGGCATTGCTTGCCGAGGAAGTGGCGGCCACGTCCATCAAGGCCGAAGACAAAGGCGTGAAGAAGACCGACGAGCCCACCCCTTCTCTGCGCGTTCTGCAGTACCGAGAAGAGAAGCCCCGCACTCAAAAGAAGGGTGCCAGCCAGGAGGAAGATGTCCCTTATTTTGCGCGCCAGCCCTGTCAGACTTGGGTAGAGCTCTCCCTCGCCCAGCTCGTTCTCTGGCTGATCCAGCCTTCGACAGGGCTACGTCCCCTGTCACCACCCTGGAAAGAGCTGCCGCGACGCTAGAGACTGCTCCTGCGTGAGCAACGAGTGCGTGGTGACATTGGCTCCCATCCTCTCAATCTCTCAAAAAACCGGTCCAGGACGTTCTGCGACAAGTTCTGCGACTGCTCGGACGAATGTGCGCCTTCGTCTTCCTCTTCATCTTCTCGGCTAAAGCCGTTTGCTCGCTTCGCAGGCGACCGCCGATTCCGTGGCTGCTATCACAATTGCCACAAGGAGGGGGCGCCTTTCAAGACCGACTCCTGCGTAGGTCTTTCTCCCCCGTCGGGACTTAGTGTTCCCGCGTTCTGACTTGCTGGGAAACCCCACAGAGCTCGAACAACTGTCCCTGCTACAAGGCGTCGAGGGAGTGCGACCCAGACCTGTGCGGCCACCCCAACGATGGCGAATGCAAATGCGACAACATGCAGATCCAGCTCTGCAAATACAAGGTGAGAGGGACGCGCGTGCAATGGGTCGACCTGAGAGATCAATTGCCAATAGAAAAACTTCGTGGGCGTGTCCGGCGTGGAAGGCTTCGGTTTGTTCTTGGGTGAAAAAGCCATGAAAGGCGAGCTAGTCCAGGAGTGCGTTTCTGAAGTCGTTCACTTCGTCCCAGAGCTGACTGTGTACCCGCGCGCACAGATACAAAGGCGAGCTCATCACCCAGCAAGAGGCGGAACGCAGAGCGTAGGTTTTCTCTCATTTGCCGTTCGTCTGCTCTGCCTAATGACATGACTCTCAAACCAGGGTGCTTTTTGAGAAGCGCAACAAGACCTACTTCTACGAAGTCGACCAATCTAAGGGCATCGACTCGGAGTACGTGGCCCAATGATACGTTTGACCCCCTTGGCTTACCCTCTGAACAATCAGATACTTTGGCAATCGAGTCAGTGCTACCTGACCGTGTCGGTTCCTCCTAATTAACGACGACAGGCTCGTTACATCAACGCCCCTCCCAGTGGTCTGGGCGAGCGCAAGAAGCAACAGCCAAACTGCCTGGCCCGCATCATGTATGTGCTCGGAGAGCATCGCATCGGTATGTGGGCATCTGTACCGCGTTCGATATCGAGACTGATCGCATTGAAAGGCATTTTTGCGGATCGACCTATGAAGATTGGCGACGAGTTGCTGTACGCCAATCCTTTTGGCCTACTCATCAGCGATGTACTGATGCTGTCTATGGCAGAATGGACTACGGCCCTCTCTACGTCTTTGCGCAGCCTGTTCGTTCGCTTCTCCTCCGCCTGATCTGACTTCACTCACTCTTCGACAGGCCTAGTTCGAATAAACCGGCTTGCTTTGGTTGCTCTTTTCTTCCATAAACTCTCCATGTTGCAGTTCTTTCACGTAGAGCGGTTTGCATTGTTCCAGACAACAGCGGCGCGTCCTGCCACCATTGGCATTTCTGCCCGCCTTTGCGTTGTGGACAAGCCCTTGCCCTTGGCTGCTCCTCTGAGCTTTGAGTCAACAGCCTCCCACTGCTGCCGAGGCTGCTCCGGCCCTGTCAGGTGCTCCGGTCTGCCATCGGGGCGACCGATGTGCTTCTTGCCCTCGAACGACCGCGACTGCCGTTCGCCATGGCGGAGGAGCCCAAGATCCAGCAGGAGCAGTTCTTCCGGCGCTTGCAACGAGTGCAGCAAGCTTTTGATGTGCGTTTTCAGGCAGGCGAATGGTGCTCCGAGGGCTAAACGCGTTCGCCTTGGGAGCAGACGAGTGGAGCGGATGACAGCCTCGGCGTCGACGGCGTGCTCATTGTGGCGGGCACAAGCGATGAAGACAACCCATATAAGAAGTCCACGGCCTTCCAAGTGCGTCCTCTCGCCTTGGCTCGCGGCGGCGCAGGCGAAAGGCGGCAGGCTGATCGAGCTTGCAGACCTGGTTGCTGGGCTACGAGTTCCCCTCAACGCTGACGCTGTTCGAGAAAGACAAAATCACCTTCTTGGCGGGCGGATCTAGAAGTGAGTTCGGGTCAACGGACTAGGCACAAGGCAGGCGCTCATTTAAGTCGCGCGCCTGCAGCCAAAATCATCTCACCTCTCATAGAGGAGGCCCACCAGCACAATGTCGAGTTCGACATCATGACGAAGGGCAAGGATGTGGCCGAGAACGAGACGTTTTGGCAGCGGGTAGTCGATGGCCTCAAAGGGGCAAGTCCTAGCTTTTTTACGGCTCGCCTGTGCCCTGCACAAGCTGACATCGGCCTCTCGCTTGGCGTGCGCAGAAACGCATCGGTGTGTTCGCCAAGGATAAGAGCAAGGGCAAGTTCTTCGACGAGTGGGAGGCCTTCCTCAACAAGGGCGACAACCGCCAATCTTTCGAAACGGCCGATGTGTCGGCGCCGGTTGCCAGCATTATTGCCGTCAAAGAAGGCGATGAGATTGTGCGCTTGTCAATCCAGGTTACCGCCCGGAGAAAATTGCTAAGGCGTCGAAACGCAGGCTTCGCAAAGCGCAGCGGCCAAGGCCTCAATGAAGCTGATGTCCTACTTTGCGGACACCATGTCCGAAGCAATCGACTCGGAGACCAAGATCACACACGAGAAGTTGGCAGACAAAGTCGAGAGCCAGCTTGAAAAGCCGCAGACATGGAAAGGCTTCGATGTGCGCTGCCTTTCCGCCTCTTTTTTTTTTGGTTACTGTATGAGTGCTAAAGCGAGTGCGCAGACCAAGTTTGACTATGGCCTGGCCGAGTGGTGCTACACCCCCATCATCCAGTCCGGCGGTGACTACGATCTTCGTCCTTCAGCTCAATCGGACGAGCAACGCCTTCGCGCCGGCGTTATTCTCTGCTCACTGGGCATCCGCTACAAGTCGTATTGCTCCAACATTGGGCGAACTTTCATCATTGACCCTCACAAGGTTCGTGCTGAGGACTCGAATCTGTGTTAATCTGACGACGTTGTGCAGACCCAACAAGATAACTACGCCTTCGTGCAAAAGCTGCAGAGCTATGTGCTTGAGCAGCTCAAGGACGGCGTGACTTTCAACGAGGTCTATCAGGCGACGGTGGCCAAGATCGAAGCAGACAAGCCGGATTTGGCGCAGCACTTCAATAAAAGCATGGGCTTCTTGGTTCGTGCTGGCGGTCCACTTGCCTTTTTCCCAGCGTGCTCAATGCTCATGAGCTCCCGTTGCAGACCGGCATCGAGTTCAAAGAATCGAGCTACAATCTCAACTCAAAGTGCTCCAAGACAATGAAGAAGGACATGGTGCTCAGCTTGAACCTCGGGTTTCAGGACATCCAAGATCCCAAGAACCCTAAAAACGTCTATGCGCTGTCTTTGGTCGACACCGTTATCGTCGGTGGCGATGAGGGTTCCAAGCTGCTCTCCGACGGGATGAAGGCCAAGGACGACGTCATGTTCTTCTTCAACGCAAGTCTTTACCTCTGTTGACTAACGGCCTGCCTGTGCTCATCCCTGTCGAGACCAATAGGAAGCTCAAGAAGCCGCGCCCAAAGCTAACGGAGCATCCCCTAAGAAACGTGGCGGCGCTCGGACCCAAGCCACGGTCGTTCGCTCCAAGCTTCGTCCCAAAGACAACGGCTCGAACGAAGCGGTTGACCGCCGCAAGAACCACCAAAAGGAGCTGGCCGCGAAGAAGCAGGCGGAGGGCGAAGAGCGCTTCCAGGACGCCGAAGGTGGCAGCTTGATCAAAGAGAAGCAGTGGCGCCGCTTTGAGAGTTATGTTCGCGAGAACCAGTTGCCGAACGAGGTCGAAGCCCAACAGGTAAGCTAGTGCCGTCCCGCTGGTCGGTCGCTTCCCTGCCTGACCTTATCACCTTCAGATCTTCGTGGATTATCGCAAGCAGACTGTCATCTGCCCCATCAACGGGTTTGCTGTTCCCTTTCACATCAAGACAATAAAGAACGCCATCAAGCAAGAGGAGGGCGATTACACCGTCATCCGCATCATGTTCATCACGCCGGGACAGCTGACCGGCAAGAAGGAGGACACCCCTTTCGAAGACATTGGCGCCAACTTCATCCGTGCCCTGGTCTACCGTAGCACCGACCAGGTCCGCTTCAACGACGTGTACAAAGAGATCACCGACCTCAAGAAGGAGGCCACCAAACGCGAAACCGAGAAGCGCGAGATGGCCGACGTGGTCGAGCAAGAGAAGCTGATCGAGGGCCGAACGGCTCGCCTACACGACACGTGGCTGCGCCCGGCATTCGAGGGCAAGCGGTCCACTGGCGACGTCGAGATCCACAAGAACGGCATTCGCTGGGCGTCGCGAGCCCGATCGGACCACAAATTCGACATCACATTTGCCAACATCAAGCACCTCTTCTTCCAGCCGTGTGACAATGAGCTATTTGTGATCATCCACGTTCATCTGAGGCACCCCGTCTTGTTGGGCAAGCGCAAGGTCAAGGTTAGACTTGGCACTCCCTTCTTTCACTCTCAGCCTCCTTGCTGACACTGGCGGTGGCCTTACAGGACGTCCAATTCTTCCGGGAGGCCACCGAGGCCGCCTTCGACGAGACCGGAAATCGCAAGCGCCGGCGCCAGCACGAAGACGACGAAATCGAGATGGAGCAAGAGGAAAGGCGCCAGCGGGCCTCGCTCAACAAGGAGTTCAAGGCCTTTTCAGACCGCATTGCGTCCGCTGTAAGTGTCCCTCGCTCTTTGCGGCGGCATTTCAAGAAAAGTAGCGCTCAACGATGCTGCCACTGCCACACAGTCCGAGGGCCGAGTCGAAGTGGACATTCCTTTCCGGGAGCTGTCCTTTGGCGGTGTACCCTTCAAGACCAACGTCAACTTGCAGCCGTCCACGGACTGCCTCGTCCACCTGTCCGAGCCCCCCTTCTTGGTGGTCACCTTGAACGAGATCGAGATCGCCCATTTGGAGCGCGTGCAGTACGGCTTGAAGAACTTCGATCTGGTGTTCGTCTTGAAGGACTTCTCGCGTCCGCCCGTGCACATCAATACCATCCCGTCCAACGACCTCGAAAGCGTCAAAGAATGGCTCAACTCGTGCGACATTTGTATCAGCGAAGGCCCCGTCAACTTGAACTGGGGCCAGATCATGAAGACGGTCAACGACGACCCGCACGGGTTCTTCCAAGAGGGCGGCTGGGGCTTCTTGGCCGGCGAGTCGGATGGGGAAGACGACGACGACGAAGAGTCGAACGAAAGCGCTTTCGAGCCGGACGACGCCGACTTTGCGCGCCACGAAGACACGGATGGCTCGTCATACGAGGAGGACGATGCTTCAGCGAGTGACTCCGCAGCGCCATCTGACGAGAGCGGGTTTTCGGACGGCCTAGCTGTGAGTGCTCGTTTTCAGCGCCTCGAGAATCATCTGACACTGTCTGCGACGCCCAACAGAGCGACGGGGATGAAGAGGAGTCGCCAAAATCCAAGAAGAAGTCCAAAAAGTAAGGGGAAACGCCCCTTGGCTACGGCGGAAATGGGTCAGCAGATACGAATATGGGCCCATCGTGTATACAGTCCGATCCCTCAATAATAGCCACCAAGTTTTGGTGGCGGCACACCTTAGCGCTTCTCGAAGTTTCGTCTCGTCTCTTGCTCTCACTCCTCCGTGTACCGCATTTGACACCGGCGAAGTCGCGGACGAGGATGGCAGAGCAAGAGCAGGCGCAAGCATTGAAGGCAGCAGGCAACGAGGCCTACAAGGCGAGACGGTTCGACGAGGCCATCGAAAAGTGTGAGCTGTCAACCGGCTCCTTCTTGGACGCTCGTCCCTGAGCATCAGATGCGCAGACCAACAAGCCTGGGAGCTACACAAAGACGTTGTCTACCTCAACAACCTTGCTGCGGCGTACTTCGAAAAGCAGGACTACGACCAATGTATCGAGACTTGCCAGAAGGCCGTGGACGAAGGCAGAGACCTCCGGGCAGACTGTACGCTCCCTCGGCCGCTTGTTCCTGCTTTAGTCTCACTGTTGACAACGCTTGGGAGATGCGCAGATAAAATCATCGCAAAGTAAGCCTGCTGTTCGGGCCTATCACCCAGTCCGGGGCGTGGCCTGACCGCCTTCTGCAGAGCGTTTGGGCGCATCGGTTCGGCCTATTTGAAGAAGGACGACTATGATAATGCCATCAAGTTCTGTACGGGGACCATGTTCGGGTCGAAGCGTGCCGCTCGCTGACTTCCTTGCCGTCAAAGTCAACAAGAGCCTCACAGAGCACCGCACCGCCGACATCCTCACCAAGCTCAAGGAGGTCCGTAAAACCTGTTGTCTTTTTTGGAATGCTCGCTGACGCGGAATTTGAGCTTGTCCAGACCGAGAAGCTGAAGGCTGACGCAGAGAAGAAGGCCTACGTGAATCCTGAGCTGGCCGATCAGGCCAGGAATGAAGGCAACACCCTGTTCAAGATATGTCTCTCTTTCAATTTAGTGTGCTGAAAATTGAAAGGCTCAAGTTGAAATCCACGCGGGCGACTTCGCGGGTTCCGTCAAGTTGTACGAGGAGGCGATCAAGCGCAGCCCGGAGGATCCGCGAGGCTACACGAACCGAGCGGCAGCTTACCTCAAGCTCTTGGCGGTCGCCGAAGCCCTGAAAGACGCCGAAACTGCTATCAAGGTCGACCCTACGTTCGGTGCGCTGCCCCCGTCGTGTTGGCTTTCTGGCCATCCCGCTCAACTCTTTGGGCCCGCGCAGTCAAAGGTTACATCCGCAAAGCCAACGTCAAATTTGCGATGAAGGAGTACAACCAAGCTATGGACGCCTGTGGCGAAGCCAGGGCTGCGGACAAGGACAACAAGAACAACACCGAGATTTCAGCGCAGGAGCGCAAGTGCATGGAGGCGCTCTACACCCAGCAGGCTACCGAAACGGACGAAGAGCGATTAGCCCGAGCGGCAAAGGACCCGGAAGTAGCTGTGGGCGCTGCTCTGTCCAGCAAAATGCGAATGATCGCTGACTCGTGAACGTCCAGAAAATCTTGTCCGACCCTGTCATGCAGCAGATACTCCAGCAAGCCCAAAATGACCCTCAAGCGTAAGCTGCCAGCAATGCACATTATTGAACGTCACCGAGCCGCTGCTGACCTGTCCTGGATCACCACCAGGCTCATGGCCCACATGGCGAACCCTGATTTCAGACAGAAGATTGCCAGACTGCAGAGCGCCGGCATTGTGAGTAGTTCGTGCAATCGGAACATTTTGCCACAGCTCAGTTGCCTGCGCAGCTCAAGATGTCGTCGAGATGAACAGCGTGCAGGCATTAGGCACAGGGTCTTGCAATTTTACACGTTTAGGACAAAAGAAAGCTATGCGTGCGCAGGCTGCGAGGCCCAGACTCGAACGAAGATCGAAAGGAAGCGTTTTATCTACATACAGTTGCGAGTGAAGAGAACGAAGAAAGGATGGCTACACTACATGCCGGCGGCGCGGCGCCCCAAGCTCTCGGCGAGCTGCACACAAAGGCTCTGGGCCATGTCGAAGTCCTCCTGCTTTTCTTTGCACGGGCTGTTGGCCCAAACGGGGGCGTTGAAGAGCTGCCGGAGCGCCAGGCTGGACTGGTAGAGCTCTTTACTCGTGGTGTCGCTCGGCAGGAAAGTGCACTGGCGGCGGAGGTCGAGCCAGCACAGCGAAGTGTAGATGACGATGTCGAGGTCGTGAGCGGGAGGCGAGGGAGGAGGCTCGTCGATAGACGAGGGCAGGACGAGCTGGATGTAGGCTTGCACGCTGGCCAGGCGGGCTCCAGGCCCTCCACGGCGGTACTCGTCGAAGAGCACAAAAGCCTGGCGGCGGGCCTCGGCCATGTCGCCCAGGCCCATGGTGCAGAAGCCCTTGGTCAGCAGGGCGAGCGACTGGACAGGGGAGCCGGCCACAGTGGCGGCCAGGACGCTGTCGATCTCGGCGGTCAGCTCCGTGGCTTCTCGGCCCGGTGGCGACCACTTGATGGAAGACGAGGGCAGCAGGTCGATGAACGAGGCATAGACCAAGGTAGTGAAGAGCTCGACCCAGATGCGGAGCAAGCTGTCGGCGCAGCGGGACTCCGCCACTCGCAGGAGAGGCAGATTGTCGCTGGGGCACCGAATACCGGGCCAGGTACTGTGCACGGCCCGGCAGGCCTCGTCGTACTCGGCGCTGATTGCCATCTCCACCCACGCTTCCGCCGGCTGCTCAGACTTCTTGGTCTCAAGGGCGGCCATGTTCCACAAGCGGCGGCGGCGAGACAGAGGCGACGCTTGCGAGGACAGGATGGAAACAAGCGCTAGAGAAAGGGTGGCGTTGATGCGGCTTTTGGAGTAGCGGTTGACGACGGCAGCATCCAACACGTTGTCGGGCCAGTTGGAGGCCCTGAAGATGTTAAACAGGCGCAAGAAGGAGTGGAGGCGGGAGTAGCTACGGCAGAGCCGGTCCCCTGCAGCAAAACCCGCTGTGAGTCTTTGGCGCGCCTTCAAATGCGGTAATGCAGCGCCTACCATTGGCAGTCTCAATTTCGTTGAGGCGGATGAGGGCACGCGTGCGCTCGACCAGTTGCTCTGGCGTCAAACCACTGGTGTAGCGCGACGACCAGCCAGCGCTGATGAGGTAGCTCATCAAGCCTTCCCACGCCAAGCCCAACAAAGTGCCTGCCACGCCGAATCCGCCGCTCCCACTGAGGACCAGCAGCGCCTCTCGGATGCGCTGGGTGTCGACCAGCGACGGCTGCCCGCTGGATTCCACTTCGGAGTTCTCCGGGCGATCGTAGGTTGCCAGGATGTGCAGGGCTCGGTCGCGTTTTTGCATGGCCTCGACGGGGTCTGCGAGCACCCGCCTGCTTGCAACGGAAGCAAAGAGCGAGAGAGTGTGGTAGCAAATGACGATGGCCCAGCCAGCGATGGCCAAAAGGCCGATCAGCGGCATGGTGCCCATTTCGGCCGGTTGGCTTGCCTGGCGAAAGATCTTGGTGGCGCCCGCCCAGGCGCTACCTGAAGGCATGCCGACCAAGCTGTCCAAGCCAAAGGACGCTGTGCCGAGCAAAGACACGCCGGCGAATAGGGCGTACAAACTGCGGCGGCTGCCATGCGGTGATTGGTTGGGCGAGGTACGGCGGCCTTGGTCGGCCAAGCGGGCCTCGTACATGGCGCGGGCGTTGGGGATCGAGTCGAGGATCTGTTCCGCCAAGGCCAAGCGCAGCTGCAGATCGTTCCGGTCTTTTTTGAGGACGGAGATGTATTCGATGCCCTTGTCAATGATGATGCCCTTGGACAGCTTGGTCGGTGCCTCCACGCCGTCAATCTTGGTGCCAGCTGGGAACGAGGCCGCCTGCGGGGCGGACAAGATGAAAGCCGAGGTGCGGCGATGGGAGGCGGTTGTGGTGCCGTCGCTTTCGCGCAAGTGGGACAGCGCCGGGATCAGAGATTGGAGCGTTGTAAGCGAGGAGTTGATCTTGGTGCGATAGCGCTTCTCGACAGCATCTGAGGAGGTAGCAAACCGGGATCAGGCTTCGGGCTGGCCCTCGCACGTCATCAAATTGGACGCACTGTGTCCAGTGGGAGCAGAAGGCAGCTGGTCATTGGCATCGTCCGAGTTTTGATCGTCTCGGAGCTCGCTGTAGGCTCGCTTGTTGGAGGGCTTGCTGGGTGTCGGGATCGGCGCGACGGGCTGGGCCGCCGGCAGAGCGATGGTCGGTGGCGCAGCAGAGGTGTTGTGAGGCAATTGCGGAGCCGTGCTGGCTGCATGTGCCAAAGCCAAGGTGGAAGTGGCATCTACAAAATCATACGATTTCGTCATCTGGGGGACCGACCTTTCGAATGTTGAAGTGGATGCAAGCAACTCACCTGGCATGACATAGCCGCTCGCATTGAGCGCTTCGTGGCTGCCTCCTAACCCCATGTCCGCAGGCAACGAAAGCTTGCGCCTCTTGGCGGCGTCGTCGGGGCCAGGCACCAGCATGCTTTGCTGGGCGGCCAGCTGGGACGCCGAGTGCGGCGACCACGACGTTGGGTCGTAGCCGGTCCAGCCATACAGGCCCAAGCTGTGCTGTTGGGCCTCGCTCTGGGCGCTGTAGCCACTGTAAGGGTCGACCAGGCCAAAGGCGTCCGCTTTGGGGGCGCCATAGGCCGCCGACGGCTGAGGGTGGAAGCCCTGGTAGTCGTGTGGGTATACGGGCGCTGGGTTGTAGCTGTCGCGGGCGGGCAGCATCGAGGAAGGCATGTTGCCAGGCATGGCGGCCTGGCGGTGGCCGTCCAGGGCGTGCGGCTTGCGCGCGCTGGCGTGCTGGGGCTCCATGTCTAGCGAAGAGGGCGGCGAGTGGGTGAATTCATTACTTGAGCCAGAGCCACTGTCTGTTGGCGAGAAGGAGGCCGAGCGGTGGTGCGGCACCAAGAACGAATTGAACAGAAGATCCTGAGAAGTGTCGAACTGGGATTCGACCAGGTCAGGGTTGAAGAAGTGGTCGATGATCTGCGTTTGCATAGTGGTGCAGTTGTTCTTCCCTTTAACACATTCGCTTCGATTGCCAATCGAGTCCTTATGGCGGTGCAGGGTCAAAACTCGTCCTTCAGGCTGCCTTGCCAAAAGTGGGCTGATCAGGTTGTGAGGGCCTCGCCCCTCGGCCATCTGGGCAGATGGTGTCATCGATGTGCCGCTCTGGGCATTTGGCTTTTTTTTTCTGGCTTCGAGGAGCTCAAAAGCAGGCTGGCTTTGTTGCCAGACCTCAAGGCAAAAAGAAAGGTCGACATTCTTGCATTGCAGTCGGACATTCCTTGCAAGATTTTGGTGGCGTGGCGATCTCTTAAACCCCTGGAGCCAGGCCGGAGCCGTTTGTTCATGCATGCTGCCGCTTTGGCACAATGTGGCCATCGCTTTTCAACGAGACATCAGATACTGTACGGTTGCCGTTTCCGGCCTGGGGCCAACTTTTACGCTGGCTGCGCGCTTCCCTGGTTGCTGGATTGCCTCGCTCGATCTTTGCAGCATGTCCGCCGCCTTCAATTGCTCTTTGAAAATCTCACGTACAAGAACTCTGCGTCCCAGGCAGTGCACGAGCTCCTGGCCTCCCCTTGCCTTGCCAGCAATAGCAGTGCGGTGGAGCTGACCATCAAGATCAGCGCATGCGTGGCCAACAGCGCGATCTCCAGCATTGTGGTCCCAACTGGAGGAACTTGGGTAGGGCGGGTATCCCAACTTCACCTCCATGGCCAGATGGGCTTCACCAGATGGGCTTCACCGATCGGATCCCATCTGTCTGGACGACTACCCTCAGTTGCGGAAGATCACAGCCTTTTGCACCTCGTGCGCCCTGATCCTCCGCAACCAGACTTGCAAGGCCGAAAGCGACACGGGTGTGGAGTGGTGCATTGAAGACGGCCGACTTGTCGAAACCAGGCGAAGGATGTGGGATGGCAGGCGATGGCACGATTGCGTGGGTCCCGTTTCTTTCGAGCAGCTGGTCTCCTTCTTGATTTTCGCGCTGCTTTAGACTGTCCCAAGCTCGGCTTCTCATCAACAAGCGAATGTCGATTGTGGTGGTGGCGTTCTCACTCTCGGACTCGTTTGCAGATTTGACCGGAGTCGAGGAATCCGTATGTGCATTGTTTATGTCAACACTACGACGCAACTGGGCCCTTTGGTAGACGAGCGGGACCAAGAAGGGAGCGGAGCGACAAAGCGAGCCCAGCGATCACCCCGCCGGGATTCTGCCCGTCTTGAGGTCGGTCGGCCGGCCATCCGCTTTTTAACAAGGCCTTGGGCTCGCTCGTCCAAAACATTCAGGTGCCCTCAGGCGCAGCCGCCACCCGATTTCAGGGGGCAGATGGTTTCATCGATGTGCCGCTCTGGGCATTTGGCTTTTTTTCTGGCTTCGAGGAGCTCAAAAGAGCAGGCTGGCTTTGTTGCCAGGCCTCAAGGCAAAAAGAAAGGTCGACATTCTTGCATTGCAGACAGTAACATTCCTTGCATTGCAAGATTTCGGGTGGCGTGGCGATCTCTTAAAGCCCTGGAGCCAGGCCCGAGCCGTGCGTTGGGAAAGAAGCATAGCACCAACTTGCTACATCTCGCGAGCAAAAAGAATAAGTATGCGGAAACCCGAGGGTTGACAAAGATTCCCATGGTGTCAAGAGACTCCAGGAGACTTAGGATGTAATTTGCAACCAGCAGTTAGAGCGACTCAGTTTCCTTCACTGTCAACTCCTTGCCCGAGCACAAAGATGGTCAGACTATCTCAAAGCGGCGTGGCCTCCCGAGCAATTTTAACTCAAACGAGCGGCCGGTGGTGCCTCCGCAGGATCTTCCAAATTTCTCAAATATGGTTTGATATAGACAGAAACGGATGTTGCACAAGCTGTTTGAGTCGGGGAGGAAGGCCTGGGCATCAACGCTGAAAATTTGGACATCTCTTGACCGGTGGAATTGCAATTGCTCGACCGACTTTCCACACCAGGCAATGGTACTGCGGTCCTTAATTGAAAGTTGCTGCGAGCGAGAAATGCATCTCAAATCAATGAGAGTACCCGGCAAAGATCTTGTAGAGATGAGATCGACAATTTGGGCGAGGAGGAGAGCGGGCAGCCCGCCAGGCCATGTTCCGCTGAATCGAGTGTTGGATAACCACAGTCAGGAGCGGATAATCCCGGGAGCACTCAGACTGCAAGAATCAGCGTTGGGCTGCAGAGCACTTCCTTCGGCGGCCTAAGCAACATCCCCAGTAAGGCATCAGCCAGCCACCGAGTGCTCCTTTGCTTCCGCTTCAGATACCTAGGCCACCAAATTCAGTCTCCTTAAATCCGTCGATGACATCTAATTGTTGTATGTTTCCAGAGGAGGTTTGGCTGAAAGCAGTGGCGAACAGATTCCGGCGAGCACGCTGGTCGCCACAGTGGACACTAGCCGATAATCACTTGCACGCGGCACTCTTAAGAGCTGAGAGATGGTTCCAGCGTGTTTAAGGAGCGTGCCAGGTAGCAGGATGACATGGCCAAGTCATGCGATAGAGTCAAGAGCGCAAGAGCGCCAAGGCCAGTAGAGCACACACAGACACAAACTGCACGAGCATCACGACCAAAAGATAACATCGAGAGCGCAAACCGAGGGCGACCACAGTCTTGCGGCGCCGGGGTTCCTCTCGAGCGAGTCGGTGCAGAGGCAAGGTGTGTTGACGCACGACCAAGTGCGAGCAAAGTCGGATCCTCGACGCCTGGTCCACAAGGAGCAACATGACCCCTTGATCAAGAGGGCATCGAGGGATGGACGAGAACGCTCCACGCAAGAGCATTCTGAAGCGCCCGCGCCCGCCATCGTCCGCCCAGAAGCTGAATGCGAGCATCCAGAGCAGCCTCCAGTCTCTGCGGCGCGACTTCTTGGGTGGGATCATAGCGAAGGAGCCGGTGGTGGTGACCAAGGAGCAGCAGTTCACCCCAAGCCAGACTCAGCTCAACACGACCCATAATGCACAGAACCCCTTCTGGAAAGCAACGCTCTCCAAGTGGACGGTGGACCCGCTGTTGGCCACCGCCACCTCACAAGCACCCACTACACAGCCGCCCCTCTCCTTGCAGTCGCTCAAAGCCGTCCGCTTCACCATGTCCTCCCTCAAGGTCGTCTACCCATTGCTGGAGAACGGTGCGCCCTCCGACGAGTCGACCATCCGCGACCGGATCAACACCGAGCATCAGGCTGCACTCAAGCTGCTTCAGAGCAAGGTGTGGACGGGCCCAGAACTGCTCCGGTTCTACGAGGAGTGCTGCAAGAGCCGGGAGGAGCCCGTCGACCCCGCGGTCTGTCGCGCTCTGTGTCCAGCCAAAGACAGCAAGGCTCCAAAATCCATCGACTTGTCTGGGGTGGCGCTGAGCTTAGGGGCCGCGGAGGCTCTGAGCGATGTGCTCAGCGTTGACTTCGGCCTCAAGAAGCTGGTGTTGGAGAACTGCGGCCTAGATGACGATGTGGGTTTCGGCCACTGCCTAGCTCTTGTTACGGGGTATTGTGCTGAACCTTTGCTCCCCGCTACAGAGCGTCAAAGTCATTTTGCACGCACTACTCGTCTCTGCAAACTTGCCGACTTTGAACCTGGCCAACAATCGTAAAATCAAGGCCAGAGGGTGGAAGCTGATCGCCATCTTCATCCGCAAAGTAAGTGTCGCAGCTTGCGCCCGTTGACGCAACCGACGCATTGCAACCCAGGCCGAGGCACTCCGCTTTTTGGACCTGTCCGACAACAACTTGGACAAACGCGCTGCGGAGTGGCTTACTGCTGCCGTCGGGGCCCACCTTCCGGCCTCAAGCCATACCACGCCTTTGAATGGGTCCGAAAAGTCGGAGGGCGGCCGCTTAGCTGAGAGTGGCGAAGGAAAGACGCTGCCATCTGTCGAGGCGCACCCGGCCACCAGCCCCACGGCTCCACCCAATTCCCTGACCAGTCCACCAAACGCTTCTGTTCACCAAAATGGCGTTGTCCGGCAGCCGGCACAGGCGAGAGGCTATACTATGCTTTCCGCCCCTTTGCTGCGCGATGAGCCTGGCGAGGTTGCGCGCCCATCCGGCCTCTCCTCCTTGCGCCTCGAGAACTGCAATCTACGCAATCAGGCCCTGGAAATCTTTGCGCAGTCTGTCCGGCGGACTTCGGTGAAGCACATTTCACTCCGCCGCAACCGCATCACTGCTCTGGGCGCGGTCGCCTTGGCTGTGATGATGCGCGATTATCCTGTGGCGACGGATGACGGCTCTTCTTCTTCTCCTTCTTCTTCAATCGGGCCTCCGGCCTTGCCCTCGCAGCACTTGGCCGATGGCAGTTCAACACCGCCGATCGAAATCGTCCACTCCTATCCGCCGCCTTTCGCACCTGGCTCCGAAGGTAATTTGGCCGATTCGGAATCTGAGCCCCACGATCTGGGCTCTGCCATGCGCACACGGCTGCGACTACAAAAGGAGATAGCGGCTCTGCCTCGCATCGGCTCCTTGCTAACTCTGGATGTCAAGGCCAACGACATCAAGGTGCGCGTCCCAGCAAATTCGTTTGCGACTCGCGTCCTGATTACCAGCGCACAGACCGGCATCTCGTACATTGCCCAAGTCCTCAAGCGCAACCGCACCCTCAAGGTGCTCAACCTCAGCGAAAACAAAATCGACTCAGCCGGCCTGGTGGCTCTCGCGGATGCTCTGGTGAAGTCTTCTTGTCTGTATGAAAAGTTCGAGCACCACAATCTAATTCCCCGTTCCAGAAGTACAACACGACACTGGAAACCCTGGACATGAGCAAAAATCCGTGTTGCGGTCCCAAAATGGATGGCGTCAGTATTTGATTAGTCTCGACCCTTGAAACTTGGTGTTGATAAGAGGCTGTCGCGCAGGTCATTGCATTGCGGTCGGCTTTCCAGCAAAACAACTCGCTAATGCGACTCTTCCTTTCGGGGACTGAGCTCAACTCAGAAGGAGCGATCTGCCTGGCCGAATACCTCCCGGAGATCAACAACTTGATTCACTTGGACTTGACCGACAATCACGATGTGAGTCCTCCGTATCTTGGCCACCCGATCGATGCTGACCTTCCCTCCTGGCTACAGATCGAGATCGCCGGCGTCATGGCACTGGCAGCCGCTGTCCGTGTCAACCGAAGCATCCGTTGTTTGGACCTCAACATTCCGGTAAGGGCTCGAAAGGCGGTTGAAACCGCGTGAATACGCGGCTGAGGATGTCTTCCGGCAGCCCAACGACCCAGATTTTGCCAGCCTTTCACAAGAGATTCTTCAATCTTGTGTACGCAACACAGAGCTGGGTGCGCGCATCCTTGGACTGAGACGGCTTCCATACGTGCTGATAAGCTTCCTGCAGCCCAAGAGGCGTCGACTGCGAAAGGTATCGACAAGCCGGTGTCGGCGCCCATTCTTAAGAGTGCTGTTGCTCGCAACCTCGAGGCCTCGCAAAGCTCTCGTTTTGCCAAGGCAAGGTCTAGCATTCAACGCATAATCGAGGCAGCCACTGGGCATTACGCACTTCTCAAAGACCTTCTGGCTGCCGCAGCCGGCGACACAACGGCGTCTTTGGACGCCCTCAAAGATGTACTGGAAGCTGCACGGGTGGCCCAGTTTCAGTTGTCAGAAGCCTTGCCTGCGCTCCACGGATCAAACCTGCAACGTGCGTATCGCCCTTCACGGTCTCATGAATTGCGTTAACTCACGACCAACGGATGCAATTAGTTTACCACGATCTTACCGCCACCTGTGAAGAAGCGGAAGGCGTGCTCGCTCGTGAGGCAGTCAAGTCAACGCCCTCCTTGTCCATCGACACTCTTGACATCCCTCCTTCATCCCCTCAATTTTCGATAACGTCATCCGACGACGAAGACTCAGACGACGACGCCGCACCTGTGCCCGACGCAGCGGCTGCCACGGACGATGCCGATTTTGACTGCAAAAGCCCTGTCGAGTCCGAATCACGACGATGGGTGGAGGAGGAAGGCGAGGTTTTCCGCAAGCGAACAATTCTCACTTCGTCGATGGAAGAAGAGGAAGATGAGGAGATGACTGGCGAAGAGATGCGCCAGGAGGTGCGTGTTCTCTCCGCTGGTTTGCCACAGCACAGCTCAGCTCAGCGGGTGCTCAGATCCTTGACGCCGAAATCGAGCGACCGCCTCCCAGCTCGCCTGTCCTAGAACTGTCAAGCAGCCCAGTTACCGTCTCTATTTCGCCTCCGCAAGACCGGCCCGTCAACGAATCCGCGTGATCCTTTGGAAGTCTTTTGTAGCAGATGTCTTGCACCATGGCCGTAATACCAGAGCACCTCATATATACCCATCCACATCCGCACTCTATACCTTGATGAAATAATAGAAGCCTTGTCTCCAAGCCGGCGGGCGTAAATTTTTACTCTTGGTTCTGAACGGCGAGTGGCGTTGCCTCGACATTCTCTTTGACTGCCCCCGGAAAAGTGGCACTGTTGCGTTACGAGGCCATCAACCAAGCTGTTGGCAAATTGCTCCGCTGCTCTCGAGCCCTTCAACCTCCCCACTTTCCACGCCGCCGAACCAGCATGGCCACCAGCAGTGCCCTCAAGTTCTGTGACATCGGCTCGAATCTGCTCGACTCCTCGTACCTTGGTCGACCACGCAGCCGGCAACTACATGAACCTGATTTGGCCAGCGTGCTCGAAAGAGCTGCGGGAGCCGGGGTCGTCTGCCAGCTTATGACCGGCGGCACGCTGCAAGACACTTCAAGCTTGCTCAGTCTGGCTCGTCAGTTCCCAGCGCATGGGCTGTTTTCGACCGCGGGCTGTCACCCAACAAGGGCGTCTGAAGCGGTGGAATTTGGAGTGGCCCAGTATATGGCGGATCTTGAGGCATTGATCCGGGCCAACCCTCCCGTGTTGCACGACGGAGGCATTGCAGCCGTTGGAGAGTGTGGCCTGGATTACGACCGGCTCGAAAAAAGCTCTCGTGAAGACCAGCTCGCCGTCTTTGCACCTCATCTGGCGCTAGCAGCCAAAATTCAGCTGCCTCTCTTCCTGCACTCCCGCACTTCCGCAGCTCATATCGATTTGGTGAAGAGCATAAAGTCCTACCCGGCTGGGACCTTTACAGGAGTGAGTAAAGCGTTCCTGCGACCTCTTCGATGCGACCTCCTTCGATGAAGCTTATGGCGGTGTGGCGATGTCCAAGGTCGTGCACTCCTTCACCGGCACCTCCGAAGAGGCGAGAGAGATCATCGATCTTGGCTTGTACATTGGTGTAGGTCAAAAGCTGGGCTGTGGAGGCGATCTGACGTTCGTAATGCGCAGATCAATGGTTGTTCGGTCAAGACAGCTCAAAATCTGGACACCATTGCTGATGCCATTCCTCTAAATAGGCTGATGCTAGAAACGGACTGTCCTTACTGCGTCATCGGCAAGACGTCAAGCGCCTACGCCCTGCTGGAGCCGCTCCTTCAAGATCCCGCTCATGCTGCCTGGAAAGCCGTCTTCGCGCCACCATCTGTCAAAGCAGAAAAACATGCTCCTGAATTCATGGTCAAGTCGCGAAATGAGCCGTGCACCATTGGGCAGGTCGCCTTCTGCATCGCGGCGGTAAAGAGCGTGTCGTTAGAAGAGGTCGCCACGGCCGCCTTTTCTAACACCCAAGCTGTATTCAAACTCCCACTCGACGGGGATCTACAGAAGGATGTATAGGGGCTACTTGGTCACCAACATTTTGATCTGGGCGACCTATGCGGAAGGCATTTTTTGCTGGCCGGGCAGCTTGCGACACGGACCGGGTCCACTCTGTTGACAAAACAACGCCAAATTCCATCTGGCAACAGCTGCTCTGTTCCAACCAAACTACACTTGTCTTCCCGCGTCAGACACTCTTCATTGCATTTGGCTTCCACCATGCGCCTTCAACATTTGGCGACCGCATTCATAGTTGCAACCCAGAGCACTTTAGCTCTTCCTTTCTTTACGGGCGATGTTTCTGCCGGTGTGAACCCCGTGGCTCAGGTCTGGCTTGCTCCCTGTGCAGCTCCTGCGTTACCCGCTGACTCGAGTGTGCAGAAGCGTCCCCTCGTAGAGTCCGGTGCAGATGTGGGCCTAGGAGCGCTAGCAGAAGCTCATGTCAAGGCGAAAGTTGGAAAGCCCGGTTCACACGTGAAAGCCACCGTCCACCATGATGCCACCGATACCAATGCGCAGGTGTGTCCTTCGCCCAAGATGCGAAATTGACAAGCTGATGTCTTTGTTGTCGCCAGCTGGAAGGCAGTCACAAGCATGCTTCTTCGAATGCGCAGGCAGATGGCCAAGCTGGCATTCATGCCGATGCCGAGGTGGCGGGCTTGCTGGCTGCAGATGCTCAAGTAAGACCAGCCCTGTGGTCATCATGCCATACTGGACTCAGCATCTGGACAAATAGCTCGTGCATGGTGACTCGACGGCGGGCTTGCTCGGCCTGGGTGCGGACGTCGACCTCGGCGGTGGGGCCAGCCCAAAAGCCCCATCAAAGTCCACGGTGAGCGCTTCTCCCTGATCGTTATTCTAAGACTTGTTCTATAACGCACTCTCCGGCTGAAGGACGACGCCAAGGGCCAGCCTTTTCTACCTGGCCACGCCAAGCTTGCGGTGCGTGGTTTTCCCGACTGTAAGAAAGGTGCGCACGATTGATCTCGCACTCAGGCTGGTGCGGAACACGGTTCTACACCGGAAACTCCGTTGGTTCGTGGCAAAGTCGGTGCAGGCGATGGCTCAGCCAGGGATCCTTTGATCTCTGTTGACTTGGGCGGGCCCAACCCTCAGTCCGGTGTCAATGTTGGAAATCTGGTGCACTTGGTATGTCGAGCCAGTTCGGACAACGAGAATCAGCCGGTGACGCTTCTAGGCAGGGTTTTGGTGGGCTACTTGGCGGAGACAGCGACAGCGGCGCCCCCGATCAAACCAGCAAGAAGAACGGACTATTGGAAGTCGATGCTCTTCCTCCGGCCCATGTCAAGGTCGGGGGAGACCAGCCATCGAATGGCGAGCCAGTACGTCGACCAGACACTCCATCTGGTGCAGCCGGTTCGAAAGCTCCGTTCCGGGGTGGTGGCGGCATCAAGGTGTGTCAGAGAAACAAGCGGCTGCCCACGTTGCTAAATAAGTAAACAGCTCGGCTTGCCCGCGGGTCACAACTCCAGCAAGATGGACCTGCCCTCTTCCAAAGAGAAAGCTACCACCCCCCGAGGTCCTCACAACGCTGGCATCCAGCCCGATCACGCCAGTCCTGGCGGCGGTGTTAGCGGGCACATCGGCCTAGGACCGATCGACGTTGACGCTAAGGTCAGTCCGCCTTTGCGCCATTCGCGTCTCTTTCGCTCATAGCCATATACAGTTGGGGCTGGGGGAAAGCAAAGACCCTCGCCCTGAGGACAAGCAGGTCAAGTCCGAGTTCCGACCGGGCGGCACCACTAAGCATGCTCGTCCGGGCCAGACCGACCTCAAGCATCCAGGTCAAGGCGAGCCTGCTCAGAGCACCAGGAAAGGGGGCAACGGCAACCAGAAGCACTGTCCCACGGGTTACGGACGCGACCCAGTCACAGGCTCTTGCGAAAAGACGGCCATCGCCCCCCATACTCAGAAGAAGCACAGCAGCGTGCGCCCCAATCACGAAGGCCATTGCCCAGTCGACTACAAGAAGCACCCTTTGCTGGCCCTTTGCTTCTCCGCCAAGCTCGATCTTGTCGCCGAGCTGGGCATTTCTGGCCCCCACCGCGCCCTCGTTGCGGCGGCGACGTCGACCTCTCCTTGCCACGGCGGATGGCGCCAGCACCCCTATCTCGAAGGCATCTGCATCGACTCCCGCGTCGAGTTCGGCCTCAAACTAGGCAAGGGGCAGGCCCGGCCGGACCTGCGTGGCCAGTGCTTGGACAGGTGGCGCCACCACGCTGCCATTCCCAATTTGTGCTTGGACGAGGCACTGGACGTCGACCTGGGCGCCAAGCGCACTGGAAGACAGTATCGAGAAGACGAAGACTCCTGCCTGCCGGGGTGGCGGCAGCACCCCGACGTCGCTCGCCTGTGCATCGACTCCTCCCTGGACCTGGCCCTCTTCAACTCCGACCGCCAAACTGGCGAGGACGGCAGCTGCGGCACTGGTTACGCGCGCCACCCTCTCGTGGCCGATCTCTGCATCACTGTCAAGCTTGCTGCTTCGCTATCGTCGGTAAGCGCCCGTCCCCATCTCAGTCAATGTAAACTTATTGCGTGACTGAATCAAATAGAATGTCTCTCAGCCGCCTCACCAACCCCACCTCAAGCCGTCGTTACCCAAGCCTGCCTCGGGGCACGATCCCAAGCCGGAAATTAACGCTGCCGCCGAAGCCCCAGTACACATCTCGGCTGGCTTGTCTCTTTAGGACGGTGAGTTCCATTTTTCCCGATGAAATGGGTGCATTTCCTGACTGGCGAGCCTTGGCCAGGCAAAAAGGGTCTTCTCTTCTCACCATGCCTTCTTTTCCCCCTTCAGTCTCCTCTTCGCGTTTCGCTGCCTTCTTGGGCCTTTGTATTCCCACACACATTGACATGCATTGCGGACCTCTCGATATCCGCCTCGTCCGGTTCCCTATTCGAGCTTGCCGAGTTTGACACTCCCAGCGGATGGCCACAAATACATTCCTTCGTAGACTACAAAGATTCACAATACAACAGGCTGCTGGGAGAGGTAATCTTCGACATCATGTTGTGCTCTGAGGGCTTCCTGGGCCAGAGCAGCACGGGCTGGGAGGTCCTGTCGATGCTTTATGTGTGAGACGCCAAAATAAAGGTCGACATGAGGCTCCACGCAAACAAGCGAGCACTGACTAGCTGAGAAACGCCTTCCAGAGCCCCAGAGCTCTGCAGTATTGAATTGTCGCGATCAGGCAGAGCCCCTACGGAGCCAGTTAACGCGCCCGCTTCGACACAGAGACGAACACGGATTGCGCACCTCGCAGGAGCCTCTTCTTGCGGCGCAAGAGCTGTACTTCTTGCACGCGGGTGGCAGCCTTGCTGTCCTCCGCTGCCCGCAGCTGGTCGCCCGCCGTCTCGAGCTGAGTGACCGCCTTGGCCGGCGCCTCCTTCCGCTTGGTGACGTTCTCCGAGACAGTGTCATGCGCTCGTTGCTGATAGGCCAACATTGTCCTGCTAAATTGCTCGTCGACATGCTCCATCCCTGCGGCGGCAAGGTCACTTGTTTTGTTTTGAGATGAAGCCGAGTGGCTCAAAGGACTTGCCGCTGTCCTGCTGCTCCAAATCTGCTGTGTACTCTGTGCCGTTGACGCTAATATTGGCGTTGACGATGGTCTGCATTTGCGCCAGGAATTGCTGGCAATCGGGTGCAAGATCAGCACGCTGCAGAAGCCCCATATCGCGGCACCAACCTCGAGGACAACAGTTTCTGCCTTCTGTCTGAGCTCTGGCGTAGCCCCAGGGTGCTGCTGTAAGGCGGCGTCCACATGCTGCTGGAGCGCCTCGCCCAGTTTGGCATACAGGCTCTGGATTTGGTTCGGTGCGGCGAAGTCGACGCGACCTAGGGTCCCAACTGCATGTCAAGTCTCAGCGTCGTGCTCGCGAATAGCAACAACGGGCCCAGTGAGGCTCCAGGGCAGAGCGGGCTCACTAGGGGCGATGCCTTCGACCATGTTGTGGTCGTCGTTTAACGATAACCTCGCGCTTCGCAGACTAAAGGACAGCTCAAAGTGTCTCAAACAAATCTTGGTAGGCACATGCTGTTGAGATAATGCAAGAAGAAGAAGCCGAATTGGGAGGTACAAGCGCTGCGTTCAGCTTTCGTTCGTGAAGAGGGCGGCCATGCCCATGCCCGATCCGATGCTGGACGGCAGTCAGTCTCCTGCCTGAGGCAATAGAAATAGAATCAGGGGACGCACCACATGGACGTGACGAATAGCTTGGCGCCAGTGCGCTTCGCTATGGGGTAGGCAGTGGCGATCTGCCTGGCACCAGTGGCACCAAGAGGGTGGCCCAAAGCAATGGCACCACTTGAGATAACAATGCCGCAGAGTTAGTTCGCGAGCGTGTTTCCTGATCGAACTAAGCTGGCGGACGTACCCATTCAGGTTGACTTTCTCGAAAGGAATGCCAATGCTTTGGACGCTCATGACCGCCTGCGAAGCGAACGCCTCGTTGATCTGATCGGGGAGAGTCACGATAGTGCCGAGGAAAACAAACGGCAAAGTGGGGCACCTCATAGAAATCAATGTCGTCCTTCTTGAGGCCGACTTTGGTCAAGAGCTTGGGGATGGCCTCTGCCGGGCCTGTTGTGCACAATGAGTCTCTGAGCACCAGCTGAAGCTCTAGGGAGCTCGCCTATTCCCATTATACGAGGAGGAACACCGACAGCCACTGCCGACACGAACTTGCCCAGGATAGGGAGATTCAGCTTCTTGGCCACGCTGCGGCGCATGAGGAGAACGGCAGCCGCTCCGTCGGAAACCTGGCTGGCGTTGCCAGCGTGGGTGGTGCCAGTCTTGGAGAATGCAGGCTTGAGCTTGCCGAGGCTTTCAGCCGTCACGCCGTCACGGATGCCTGGGAGCGATTCAGACGCGGGTCACCATCGGTGAAAGCACGAGACGATCCTACCATCGTCAGCAGAGACGGTGACGGGGGTCGTTTCTTCGGTCTTGGGATCGACCTTGACCGTCTTGACGGGCACAATTTCGGACGTGAAGAGGCCGCCCCTCTGCGCCTTTGCTGCCTTGGCGAACGACTCTGCTGCAAATTTGTCTTGCACAGCCCTGGAAATGTTGTAGTCTTTGGCGACGTTTTCTGACGTGATTCCCATCTGCGAAAGAGCGCAAGCTGAGGTTCTCGGCGGCACACGACCCAAAGGCAAACGGGAGGGCTAACGGGAATCAAGCAGTCGGCGGCCTCCTCTACAGCCATGACCTCGTCAGAGAACTGCAATTTGAACAACTTGGCTACTAGCTTCGTATGGGGGATGAGTGAGGGAGCCAACAGATTCGGGCATCACGCCAGCGCCATAATGCCTGGGAAGAGGTCCAAGCCGAGATCATTAGCTCTTCCAGATGAGATGAGATGAAAGCTTCTAGCGGACCTGGTCATGGATTCGACGCCTGCACCAATTCCAATGTCGATTTGGCCTTGGGCGATCTCGTTGGCGATTTGGACGACAGCAGCCAGGCCAGAGCTGCACTGACGGTTGACGGTGTTGATCGCAACAGAGTTGGGGTACCCAGCGGCCAGTAGAGCCTGCAATCCCACCGCGTTAAGACCGGGTTGCAGGTGCATTCACGCCGCAATAAGGAGGACTCGCCATTCGGGCGACTGTGGCGCCACCTCCTGGGGGCAGGACATTTCCGACAGCCACATCTTCGACCAAGGCCGGGTCAATATGGGTGCGGTCCTTGACGGCGGCGAGGACGGCCTTGAGCAGATCCTCTGGATGGGCGGCGGCCAGCCCTCCCTTCTTCGCGCGAGTCTGCGGTTGCATGTCAGTCTCTGTCGGTGCTCGGATTGGCGCGGGGACTTGCGATGGGGCTGTGAACGAGGGCAGAGTCGAGCGCTTAGTCAGAAGCCGTCTGGAATGCTCAAAGAGGAGACTGACGTTCGGACGGCAGCAACAATCACGACGTCGGCGTCACTGGTTTGCAGAACAGCGGCCTTGGACCCAAAGGCGAGCATTTGCGATCCGATGTTCTTGGCTCGCTCAAGCACTTGCGACATGACGGTTGCAGAACAAGAATGGAGTTCGCACCCCCGCACGCCGTTTCACATGCCAAAGTTGTCAGCGGCCAGCGGGCCCTTCAGGGCGCGCCGAGAACAATCTGGCTCCCTCCAGCAGGCCCCATGCTCTCACTTCCCTTTCCTTGCCTGTCCGACACCACGGAGGCATTGGAAGCCGTCACATGCCTCCAGAAACGCAATCCCTCCTCGTCCGAATACGAAAAGTTCTGGACAAGGCCTCAAGTGGGATCAGAAGTGGCCCGGCTGCTGAAGCAGACTTTAACACACACCTGAGTCGTCCGGCCAAAGCCGGATGCAACGCGGCCAATGCCGTCAAGGCTCACCGCCCCGAAGGCCTTTTGCGCGGTGTCGATCCGACGCCGCCATATCCCAGCTCCAGGAACGGCCAGCGTTCGATAAAATCCGTGGGAGATGTTGGCGGAAAAGTGGCGCTCGTGGGAGTAGTCGCTGGAGACCGATAGAGGGTAGACGAAAGCATCAACTAGTCCACCCGGGCTTGACTCGGACCGCCCTTCTGAGGTCTGATGGACCGTCTGCGACAACTAAAGTTATCTTAGAGCCCGCCAGGGACCGGGTTTACTCGCCTGTACGCCTCCGCCTGCTTTCAAAACTTGGCTGTTGGTATACTTGAGATGTTGAGACGTTGAAGCTCGCCATGTCGAGTTGCCATTGGACAGTGAGGCTTTTAGGTGTAGCTGCCGGGTCACTCGAGTTTCCACATAAGCCGACTGTCCGTGGCTGCTGGCGCGGAATGCGGTGTGCACGTGAAATGACTCGCTGACGGGAGTGGTATGTCCGTGAGTCTGATGCGGGCCTGTCGAAAGTCGGAGGTGTAGGCTACCACTGACCAACCAGCTCTCGAGTGTCTTGTTGCCCGGACCTTGGCCAAAAACTGAGAATGTCAGATTTGCCGGCCCGGCACATAAAGCCGGCAAGAAGGGCGAGACATCCAACCAATACGTTGGCTGTATGAATGCACCATACTAAACTTCTTAATGTAAGCCTGCCACCCGTTGACAGCAGCTCGCCACCTACTGCAGCGATGGGCCGCCAAGCGGTTGGTACGACGCCACCTTGTCCATTGGGTCAACACGTCCCTCCGCTCTGTTGGGCCGCACTCACCAGTGAAGATGACAGGAAAAGGGAAGACAGCTCCGGCGAGTGTTCCGTTGATGTAGAGCCTTATCTCACGGAAAGACCCGCCGCCCAGGAGGCCTTCTGGCCGGTTCATCTTCGGAATCAAACCGTCTGGCAAGTTTGTGTACTGTATTGAACGACAAGGCTGAGACCTCGATATCGTGGTGTTGCAAGGTTCTCGGTGTGGGGAAGGCGCACCCAAAATTCTTCTTTGCCGCTCCCGGAAGCATGGATTTCTGCAAGCGCCTGAATGGCATTTTCTGGAGCTCGAACAACTGTGGTCCCGTTCTGGTCGCCCGAAAGGCTGAACCAGTTCGCTTGGTCGAAGTGGCCCGTCGACAAGGGAAGAACAAGGGTGGCTGGGGAAGCTGAGCCTCTTTCGTGCACTCCCGCATATATGCGTACGCGCAGGCGAACTGCACGGCATGATGAGCGTTGTGAGAGCGAAGACAGAAATCTTGACTCGCCGTGAAACTCCCCGTCCAAGTGAGCTTTCTCGTCGAGAAGGTTCCCAAGTTCCACCAGCAACGGTCCTGGGCGGCTGAACACAGCGCGATAATGGTACAGTTCCTTCTCCAGAGTCCACACGATTCCGGCGCCACGAGTGGGCTCGGCCGTGGACGACCTCAAGATCTCCACATGAGAAAGAAAGACGCCAGCGAGTCTGTCATATTGTGTACCGTTGCTAACAGTCTCCATCGACAAAACGATGGACCGCCATTGGGCCGCATGGCCGCAATTCGCTGGAGGTCGGTAGTCGCTGCGAAAAGGCCGGCCGTACGAATTGGCAAAAATCTTGTGGGCCGGGTGCGTCAAAATAATTCCAGAGTAAAGCACAGCAGGGAGAGAGCACGCGAACATGATCAACCAGCAGCATTTCGCACGCCACCGAAGCGCCAGCTGGAACCCTGAGTGGCGCTTGGACTTCGAAGTTGACCAAAGCACCAGAGTCGCCGTAAGGGTCCGAGTCCAAGGCTAAAAGTCGGCGGGACGGAATTGTAGCCACTAGGCAAAGAGACGACGAGAGCACGAGCATCATGAATCGCCAGCAGCGCATGGGCAGCATGAGTCGGCGTCGCTCTCGGACAGGACCAAAAAGGCCCCTCCTACTCTCTCAGAGCCTATCGAGGAGTAACACAGGCAGACTTTTGGTCGGGCTGGGTCACGCTGTCGACCCCGACTCCCGAGGCAAGTTCGAGAACTTCGGCTTTTGGTTCTGCTCGACGACAAAGCTGTCGGGCCTTTGCTTGGCGTTGAGCCAGTTTAATCAGACGCTCGAATTACTTCGAGGACCCGCAACCTACAACCAGCGACCTCAGCGCTTACTCATTCGATTCGAAGTGACTGTAGCACCTCCCTTGGCCTCCCTCGTCGACAGAACTACACAAGGTTTTGAACCACACACAGCGTCGTAGTATATGGACGTCGAAGCGCTGCGAGAAGAACTGGCCAAGGCGAAAGCCCGGGGCGATGAGCTCAGCGAGAGACTCAGCGAAACGGCAAGGGGCCTTCCTCTGTTGCTTGCTCTGGGCTTTACAGACTGACACATGTGTAGGAGCGCCTCCGGGGCCATCTGGCAGCTGTCAACCGGAAATTAAGAGAACAGCAAGAGTCTTTAGGCCGCCGAATACAGGCCCAAGAGAACGAGAAGGCTCAGCTCAGACAACTCTTATCGGAGAATCGTGACAACTTGCAAGAGAGTCGCCAGGCGGTCACTGAGCTGTCAGTAGTCGATGCCCGCTCGCCACTCTGACTTCACTAACGCGGTGGCGCCGGCGGCTGCAGGAAGCACACCCTTTTCCAGCGAGCTACCGAACTGGACAAGCTTAAAACCCTGCGATTGGAGTCTCCTTCGGTGGGTCTAGGCCGCAGTGGCGTTTCTATCGATGCTAAGCCTCAATTGAAATGGCAGAATACGGAACTCGCGAAGGCACACAAACACCAGCATTCAATCCTGAGCGCCTTGGCCAGCACACTCAGCTGCCCGTTGTGCTACGAACCGATCGGGAAGGGCGAGGTCATCAGTCTCATCTGCGGACACACCTTGTGAGGGTCTCGCGAGGATTTCATTGCCGCCCGCATGCGTCTCATGTTTTGCGGAGCAGCTGCGAGTCCTGCATCGACGAGTGGTTCAGAGCCAGCTTCCAGGCCAAGCTGGCCCAGCCTCAAAGCCTTTTCCCGCAAGGCAAGATGGTCAGCCCCGAATGCCCCGAGTGCAGAAACGATGCCTCCAAGGGTCGGGTCAAGATATACATGATGGAGGAAATCGTGCGAATAATGGCTCGCTACGATCCGTTCGCCGCGCTTGCAGGGACCAACGACGGTGCCGAAGGGCAGGCGGAGTAGTAGGCACAGGTGACATTTTGTTGTAATTCTAGCATTTTCATGCTCTATGGCATGGCATGCCGTCTATGTAATTCAAAGTCGGGCTGGGGCTGAACCCGGGCAGCTCAGAACTGTAAAGCAAGAGTGAGCCCATAACGAATTCAGATCAGAGCAAAGCCCTGTTTACCTTGCTGAAGTCTCCTGCGCAACGAAGTTGTGGTCAGGCCACAAAGGCTTCAAAGTAGACAGGAATCGCTCTTACTCCCAAAAACGCCACGCTTGATCCAATCCACGATCAAGAGCGCCCTAGTTCTCAGGCTGACTTGCTCCGACCAGTACACTGATCGCCAGGCGTACATAGCCATGAGGCCGCCTTGATTGCTTGTCATGTTAATATTCGCGGACAAGTGGCATAGACGGGCCAACTCGCCTGCAAAAGAATAGCCCGAGAGGTCAAAGACCGCCGAATTCCCAATGTACGCTGTACCCGTAGCGTGAGCAAAGGATACCCCCCACCATAACTCGATGCAATACCCACCCAACGAGCCCAGGTGCTTGTAGTTGAAGGGGTCATAGAGGATGTCATCGAGGTCGTCATGGATATCGTTGGTGTCCAGGATCTCGTGCCCCTTTTGAGAGACCTTGCTCAACTTCTTGCCCAGGTAGGCACCTTGCTGGCTGGCCACTTGGGCTGTGGCTGGCAGGGCGGTGATCTTGTTGGAGATTTCTTGGAACATGAACGCCAGCTCGTTCAGGCCGATCAGCCCGTTCTTGTCCTTGTCGTACGCCTCGAAGACGTCGCGGACTTTTTCAATGTGCACTTCGCTGGTCGGAAACTTGCGCTTGATCAGCTTCAGCATGTGCTCAAACTCCTTGAAGTCAATCTGCGGAGCGGCGGGATGTGAGCGCTCCCGCTTTTTGTCCGGGAGACCAAGGAGCGGCTCACGTTGCCATCATTGTTGTCGTCACACTCGTCCACTAGCTCAAGCAGGTGGTCCACAAGGTTGGTTTCTACCGTTGCGGCGTCCCCGATGGCATACAGGGTGCCGAGGGGTGCGCCTTTGACGCGAAGATGAGAGTCCACCTCGAGGGCGTGATGGTGATACTGGTTCGGCAAAAGCGACGTCACCCGCTGCGTGAAGGGCGACATGGCAATACCCGTGGACCAGAGCACCAGGTTGCTGGGAATAAAGTGCTCGGACGTCTTGCCCTCGGCGTCCTTGGTGTTGTATGAGACGCCTTCCGGTGAGATGCCAGCGACGCGGGCGTTGAGCACAGTGTTGATGCCGTTGTGCAAGAAGCGCTTTTCGGCGTACTGCGAGATCTTCTCGGAGTAGGTGTTGAGAATGTGATCTCGCGATTGAATGATGGCGATCTCGGCGCTAGCTCGCAGCAGTTTTGGAAACTGCAAAGGACCACACAATGTCTGATCAGCTGTATCTTTAAACGACTTGAAAAGAACCTGCGTATTTGATAACATCTTCGTTGACTGCAGAACGGTTCGTGCTGGGTCAATTTACAAGCCTGAAAGAATGTCAGAGCGACGCACTCATGTCATACAACTCGCTGGCAAACTCGACTCCACTGCAGATTGAAAGCGATCTTAGCAACCAATTGGGCCTCGACGAAGCAACCTACGTGGGCCCGCCGCCGCAGACGACAAAGCTCATCAGACGCTTTCGCTCGTCTTCGCTCGTTGTCGGCAGGGCGGCCATCTCCAGATTTTCCATGATGCGCTTCCGAATAGCGAGCACGTCGGGCACGGTCTTGAGCTGAAAGCTGTGTTCTAAGCCAGGCACGCCGTGCGTGTTGGTTACCGAGCCGACCGAAATGATGGCTTTGTCGTATCTGCAGCTGGAGATCAGACCACGAAATAAAGCAAAGCGTGGGAAAGCATTCACGGCAAGTAAAAGTTTTCGCCCCCAGGAGTCGCAATTTCCAGCAGTCGATCACTCATATCAATGTCGACAGCGGAACCTTGGACATAGTGGCCGCGAACTCGAGCGACAAGCTTTCTGAGGGGTTCCACCAAAGACCGAATTTCGACAGTGCCGACGGTGGCCGAGGGCAGCAGGGGCGTGAAGAGGTTGAAGTTGTCCGCTGAGGCCGCTCCGACTCAACATGGCGCTGAATCGAGCTCAGGCGAAGCGGCCACTCACGAGAGACGACAGTTACATGGTAGGCTCCTAGATCGAGGTTCTTGAGTGCCGCTACGGCGCCCCAGCCGCCACCTTGCGTGCAACGTGAGCCGGCAGAGCTGCAGACCAGAGGTAAAGCCCAAACGCACCGATGATGACTGTAGAGGGAGGTCGATTTCACTTAAATAGCACCAAGCAACACCAAAGCGGCCACGCACCTAGTTTTGGCTTCTCGAGCAAGTCTTTGGCCTCGTCGGACTCTAAAAACAGAACGACTCCCGCCGATAAGCATCGCTCCCCCGAGCTGGACGAACAAGGGGAGCCTGCCTTCGTCATCAACTAGTAGACGGGCAATCTTCAGGTTCTTCTTGCCGCCTCGTTGCGGGTTCAGCATGAGCGGGTTGACTGGAACTCTATGATACGGCGCAAAGAGGGAACGTCCAATACTGAGACTGGGCGAGCGAACGGGGTTGCGGATCATCTTACCTATCCACATGTTTGTCCCCATAGGTGAACGCATCGTACGCCAGAAGTCCGCCCAAGATCAACGTGCTGCCGACCACGATCGAAACGCAGCCCGACCAAGCCAGCCTCAGAACAGGGTGATAGCCGTGCAAGCTCAGCTTGCGAACAACCTTGCGAGGCTTTGAGACTGGCGTTGCTCCAGCCTCTGTCGCGAGAAGCCGTTTTCGGGCCAGCTGCTGGCGAAAGCTCGAGGCGGGCGGTGCGCGGCATGAAATCAGAGCCCTGCGCATGGTCACCCGGCCTTGGCTACTTCGAAGCTCTTCGAAGGGAGCTGTCGACTTCGAAGCTGTCGTTCTTTGCGGAAGACGTCACCTCTCATGCTCGGAGGGTCAATCCGGTGACACTTGAAGTCCGGCCTGGCACAACTCGCCTTGGGAGCCAGCAGCCATCCCGTCTCGCCATGGGAAACATCTGCTCTTGCGGTGGTCGCAGCTCAAAGGGCAGCTTTGAGCCGCTGCTCCTGGAGCCAGAGGTGGGCTTGCGCTTTGGCTGGAGACGGCAGGAGATAACCCCCTTTTTTTCTGTTGAGCAGAGGGAGGCCGTCGCGGAGCTGCTGCAGTACCTCGAGAGTGCGCAAGCTTTTTGATAGCATTGGATCAACCTAATGCAAGCCAGAGCAGACCGCACAGAGACCAACTTCTTCGCCGGCGAGCCGTTGAGGGCGTTGACCACGCTCTCCTTCTCCGAGAATGTGGACCTCCAACGCTCCGCTGCCTTGGCTTTTGCCGAGATCACAGAAAAGTGGGTCCGACTGTGTGCTGCCCCGACCGGGATGCCGCCGCTGACAAGGCGGTTGGCGTGCAGGGACGTTCGCGAGGTAACGCGAGAGACGCTGGAACCCATCATGTTCCTCTTGCAATCGCACGACGTCGAAGTGCAGAGGGCAGCAAGCGCCGCCCTTGGCAACCTCGCCGTCAACACAGAGAACAAGGTCCTCATCGTCAAGCTCGGCGGCCTCGACCCCTTGATTCGCCAAATGCTCTCCCAGAACGTCGAGGTCCAGTGCAACGCCGTAGGATGCATCACCAACCTCGCCACACACGACGAGAACAAGACGAAGATCGCCAAGTCGGGCGCGTTGGTGCCCTTGACCCGCCTGGCACGCAGCAAGGACATGCGCGTGCAGCGGAATGCCACCGGCGCCTTGCTCAACATGACCCACAGCGGTGCGTTGTCAGGTCTTCTGAAAATCGGTGCAATGGAGCCCATGATTATTCGGCGGGCAGACGAGAACCGGCAGCAGCTCGTCAACGCTGGAGCCATGCCCGTGTTGGTCGCCCTCCTGACCAGTCCGGACACGGACGTGCAGTACTATTGCACCACCGCCCTCAGCAACATTGCCGTCGACTCTGTCAACCGGAAAAAATTGGCGCAGACCGAGCCCAAGCTCGTTTCCAATTTGATCGCCCTTATGGATTCACCCAGCCTCAAAGTCCAGTGCCAAGCCGCGCTGGCGCTGCGAAATTTGGCCAGCGATGGTGAGACGACCTTTCCCTAGAAACTGTTTCAAGAGACCGTAAGCCGACGATGATGGGCGTCGCAGAAAAATACCAAATCGAAATCGTGCGCTGCAATGGCCTGCCTTCGCTCCTTCGCCTGCTCAAATCCACCTTCCTCCCTCTCATTCTCTCTGCTGCTGCCTGCGTGCGCAACGTGTCCATCCACCCGGACAACGAATCGCCCATCATTGACGCTGGCTTCCTCCACCCCCTCATCGACTTGCTCTCCTACGACGAGAACGAAGAGATCCAGTGCCACGCCATCTCCACCTTGCGCAATCTTGCTGCAAGCAGCGAAAAGAACAAGCAGGCCATCGTTGAAGCGGGCGCCGTCGAGCGCATCAAGGAGCTCGTGCTCAAAGTCCCGCTGTCGGTCCAGAGCGAGATGACGGCCTGTGTGGCGGTGCTAGGCTTGAGTGGTGAGGAGATGTTCTACTCAGAATGCTTGTGCCTTGAGCTAACGTCCTATCTGCAGATGACATCAAGGGCCAGCTCCTGGACATGGGAATTTGCGAGGTTCTCATTCCCCTCACCCAGTCACCCAGCATCGAAGTCCAAGGAAATAGTGCCGCAGCGATAGGCAATCTGTCTTCCAAAGGTCCGTCTCTTGCACCGCTTGCCTCCGCCGGGGGACGCGCGAGCTGACCTGCCGCTGGCATCTTCCCTCACGGTTAGCCGACGATTACACCGCGTTCAACCAAGTGTGGAACCAGCCCGCCGACGGCCTGCATGGCTACCTCATCCGATTCTTGGAAGCACACGACGCCACCTTCCAGCATATTGCGGTGTGGACCATTGTCCAGCTGCTGGAATCCGGCGATGCCAAATTGGAGGCCGCCATTCGCACCTCACCCGACCTCATTCCTCTGGTTTCCAAGCTCAGCAGCACCAATGGCGCTGGCAGTACCGCGGCCTCTTCTCAGGCGGGCGATGGACCCAAGCCAAGCGACTCGGTCAGCCAGCGAAGCGACGAAGACGACGAAGAGGCGGACGGGGAGATCGCCATTCTCTCACGCAAGATTTTGGAGCTGCTGGACGAGCACCCGGAGGCCTGATGCTGTTATCCTTCGTGTCGGGGGCGCGCCTATCTTTCGGCTTCTGTACTCGAGGGGCTCAGCCTTCCCTCTCGCTCTCCTTCCTCTCTTTCTCTCTTCCCATAGCGGACAGACCCTCCTTCTTCTACTCTAGTAATGGCCAGATGCGAGAGTACATGTATCTTTTTTGTGCACGACTTTTGGATGACACTCCCTTGGCGCCCGCCGCCTTCCTTCATCGCCAAAAGGACGATGAGGACCGTCGCCCACTGGACCGGTTGAGCATCAGGCGGTCAACATCGCCAATGAGAGCCGAGATTGGTGGCAGGGAGATACCGCTGGTGGGTGGGATGTGCGTTTTCGGAAACAGGGGGGACGGCGCCTCGAAGCAAGATGCAGGTGGTGAAAATAGTGGCGATGCCAGGGAAGAGGTGAAGCTGTTGCTGCGGCTCCTGGAGTGGGATTTGGCATACGGGCTGGCATACGAGGTTTGCGGAAAAGCGGAGTATGCTGGGACGTCCATAACTGGCGTTGAAGGGGAGAGGGGGAGATCAGGGTACGGGTTGCGGTAATCGAAGTAAGAGGTAGTCGGTGGCGGCGGGAGCAGGAGGCCCGAGTCGAAGGGAGGAGGAGTGGCGCCCCTTTTTGGCTGCTGGTATTGCGAGTATAGCGGTGGCGTCTTGTTGAAGAGTGATTCACTTGACGAGGAGCTGACAGACTTCTCGCGGGCTTCCCTATTTTGGTCCAACTTGGCCATTTCGCGTTTTTGGCCCTGCCGACCTGTTTATCCATATCAAACAGGTCCAAATCGCTCCCAATCAACCACTGACGATTCTGAAACCAGCACTGAACCGCTCTGGGCGTCATGTCGAGTTGCGAGGCCAATTCTTCACGCTTGATGGTGGACGGAAACGGGGTCTGGGGAGATGACCGAGTCAGAACACCTCAAGGCATCATGCTGAGAGGAACTTGCTTCGCTGTAGGATTCGCTTAGCTTCTGGAGCTGGAACGGCGTAGTGAGCTTGCGCGTCCGCTTCTTTGGCGGCTCCAGCTGGGGCGGAGCAGGAAGACTGTAGTCAGGCATGCGCTGTGAGGAGGTGTTCAGTAGGAAAGAGAGGTCGGGGCGAGAGTAGGTGGGCTCGGTGAACCTTTGACGGCTGGACATTTTTTGGATTGATTAACGGGCGGGCGAGAGGTAAGACGAGGCAGATGGTGAAAGATTAAGAATAAAAGTGAACTCGCGTGGCAGGCGCAAACGCTGCAAGGTCGTGGAATGCCCCCGAAGAGCTTCTTCTAACGCGCACCAGCGGCACAAAGGACAGCTCTTGCCTAACGCAAGAATGTTCCGGTGGGCAACAGAGGCAGACAGACGCAAACAGCTGCCTCCCTGCATCTTCAGGAAAACACATCTGGGACGAAAGGTTGAGAGTGTTTGCGGTGTCAATGAAGGAGCCGAGCGGGCGGGGGAAGTTGCCACTGTGTGATGTCGCAATCATGCAGGCCCAAGGCAGAACGCCCTGTCCAATTGGTCCGCGTCGAGCAGTGTTCGGACTACCTTGCTTGCATGCAGTACAGTCCGACTGGCTAGTCAGGCAGAGCCAAAGCAGATTTGGGGGTTGGAAGGCGCAAGCCGTGGGGAGCCAGCCGCCAGTCAGCTCCCCCGGCCTCCATGCATACAAAGCTGGACTTCTGAAAAGCAGGTAAGGGACAAAAGCATCAATTAATGGGAAGACCACCAGATACCAAGATACCAAGATCGAGCAAATCCCTTGTCAATGCGGGTGATGGCAGGGCAGAGCACACTTTAAGCAACGACTTCCATGCGGCAATGGACGACTTTGTGCCTCTCATAAGCGGCAACGAAGAGGTTGAGCTCAGTAGAGGCAGGGCGAGCACATCGAAGCGGCCGTACGGGGCAGAGAAGAAACGCAAACGACTTGAAGAGCCAGCATCGCCGTCGCCTTGGGGGCAGCGGGTCGACTGGGATGCTTGCGACACAGGTGTGTCTTCTGTATCCCTTCTAGAACAGCTGGAAGAGCAGGCGCTCAGCGGCTTGCCCTTCGAAGCCATCGATCAACTCAGCTCAGAGCTGACTGCGTTTTGCCAATACATCGCTCCGTCGGCGGCCGAGCACGCACTCAGAACCGGCTTAATCGCGAGCATCCGTCAGGCCATCAAGAGTCGGTGGCCCGATTCAGAGGTGGAGGCTTTTGGCTCATATCAAACTCGGCTCTACCTGCCCTCTGGGTGAGTTCGCTTTCAAGCTTTCGAAGACTGGCGGCCAATTGGTGATTGGCTGGGCACAGCGACATTGATCTCGTCATCATTTCCCATCAGCTTGGCTTGCTCGCCTCGAGGAAGAGTTTACACCTCATTGCGGCCTTGCTGAAGAACAGGCGGATCGTCAGCGAGGCGATTGTCATCTGGAAAGCCAGGGTGCCCAGTCAGTTGTATTACTCTGAAAGCCGTTGTATCGTCCTAGGACTAACAGGCCCTGCTCATGCAGTCGTCAAGCTCAAGTCCGCCAACGGCAACATCGCCGTTGACATTTCGATCAATCAGCACGGCGGCCTGGAAGCGACGCCTGTAGTGCTCAACTTGCTGAAAGACGTGGGCGACGAAACAGCCCGCAGCCTCATCCTTGTTGTCAAAACGCTGCTCGCCCAGCGCGGCCTGCACGAGGTCTTCTCGGGCGGCTTGAGCTCAACTTCCATCACATACATGGTGGTCTCCTTTCTTCAGCTTCACCCAAAGCTCCAACGGCAAGAGATAGTGCCAGCAGCCAATTTGGGCCTCTTGCTGGTTGAGCTCCTCGAGCTCTACGGCAAGCATTTCAAGTGCGTCTGCTAGTGCTCCGCGCAATCGCCACCCATGCTGAAAATCATGCCCCCAGCTTTGATCGGACAGGCATCTGTGTTCGTCATTCAGGCAGCTACTTCCGAAAGCGGGAGAGAGGCTGGGCCCGAGACAACCAGCCTTTTCTGCTGAGCATCGAAGACCCCTGCAACCCGAGTGAGTAGCGGGTTACTGACTGATCAGTGAGACATATACTCAATGCTGGGTTGTGTTGGGCAGCCAACGATGTCTCAGGGGGCACGCACAACATCTTGACGGTGCGGTCTGCCCTTGGTGGAGCCTTCGACATGCTTTCGTCGGCGCTATGCCAGCGCAGTGGGCAGCTCAAGCTTCACCGGCCAGGGTCTCCAGCCAGGGCAGCGCTGTGCCACTCGAGCTTGCTGGGCGTCATTTTGCAGCCGACCGGCTCCATCTTGGACATCCCTCGCCTAGCCGATCCTACCACGTCTCCTGGCACAGGTCCCGCCGTGTCGTCTCAAGCGCCAGTCCAGAAGGCCTCTCGGCCCGCGAAACGCGCAAAACGCATTGCTGTGGACGACGCCTTGCCGGCGGCCCCGCCGCCAGCTCTGAAGAAGAAACCCGAGAAGCAAGCCTCAGGTATGTAACGAGGATAGCGTATACGGTGCAAGCTAAGTGGAAACCGGCAATGCAAGAGTACATCACCATTGAAGACTCTGACGACAGCTCGATCTGCGCCGTCGACCCGCCCATGCGACCAGAAGCGTCGACTTCGCGCTATACCATCAAGGCACCTGTCAGGAAGGCGGCGCCAGCACCCGACGGCGCCGAGTCTGACAGTTCGATCGAAGTCCTTCAACCAGGCTCACGGACGCAAGATGGACCTTCCGCTTCAAGCGTGGCTCGGCGGCAGTATTGGTCTCAAAAGGCGCAGGGTGTAGCCCTCCCATCGGACTAGAGCGGCTTCTATCGTGTCTAGACTGGTTGCGATTTCAATGAGCTGGCCGAGCCCAGGGCAGCATCCCACGGAGCTTGGCGAGCCTGCCGATTGCGAGTTCAGTCGGAGCGGCATGGAGCCAAAGTCAAATCACACATACCACTCTGCTATGAGCAAAGCAGTGCTCCAGCTCTGGTACGCGACGAACGTTTTGAGCAGATCGGGCAGGAGCCTCAGGCTAAAGCTGCCACTCCAATATTGCGCCTTCATGCGGGCAAAGTCGTCTTTCCATACCGCTCTGGCGCAGAAGCGAGCCACAATGAGCCAGACTGTAGGCCCGTGGGTCGTTTGAAGTGCCGAATCCAAAGAGCTGCGATGTTTGTTTCAATGGATGGACATGAGTGCCACCGAGAGCGACACTTACCGCGTCAAATCGCTAAAGGAAGTAAACTTAAACCTGGGAACTTTGTGCGTAGAGACGGGAAGAGTGCAGGGACTCACTTGAGTTTGAGAACCATCAGCAACCTTTTAGGGATTCGTCGCAGCATGTCGAAAATAGACTGCATGAAGCCTTCAGCAATCACTGCCTGCCTTATGCGGTGAAATTCCTTGGCGTCGGACGGCGCCAGGTCCATCATGGAGAATGTCCGTTCCACATTGCCCCCTTCAGCCAGAGATGCGCGCCCTGTGATGGCGCTCTGGAAAACGAGGTAGAGGTCGTCGTCGATGCCTGCCAGCTCTTTTGCATACAAGCGCCGTTGACGTTCCGTCTCCTTGGTGGCGGGTGCGATAAGCGACATCCAGAAGCGCGCGTACTTGAGGCTGCGCCAAGATGCCATCCAAGTTGGCCTTCAGCCTCTTTCAACAGAGTCAAGAGGCAAATACGCACCGAAGATCATCGGGAAGATCAAAATAAAGCCCTGTGCCAAAAAGTTTGAATTCCAGCAATCAGGCTTGCGGAAGGGCAATCCCACTCACCGTGGTCCAGCAGAGCTATTTCAAAATTGAAGGGAGATCTAGACTGGCTTGCTCTCGGCCGGATCTGGAGCCATGCGAGATCTGAGAAACAACGAGCCCGAAGACTGCGAGTAGGGCTCGCACCAAAAGATTGCCCAGGTGTGGATCCGCGTGAAACCAGCCGTCTTGGTAGATCATGCGGGCAAAGATGCGCGCTAGCTCCTGGGATACCTGGTTGCGGTTGATCTTGTGCTTGGCCAGATACTCTAGGTTGTCCACTCGGCCGCCGTCAATGAACTCCATCACCAAGACCCGCTTGGACGCGAACAGCACTTCGGGGATGACCAGAGGGGTCTGTCGAAGGTTCGAAAAGTTAAAGCGGCAACGCTCAGCATTGCGCGCCTCGTGGCGGAAATCCATTTCCAGCGGCAGATTCTCCTGCATCTCTTCGCCCAGCCACTCGAACGCAAAAGCGGGAAATAGTGCCTTTATCACGCGAAGCATATATACCGTGGTTTTGGTGTCAATTGCGGCAAAGTCTTCCAGCTCCGGGTGCATGACTTTGACCGCCACCCGGCGCTTTGTCGCCCTGTGCTCGGCAACGTGAACTTGAGCCAACGAGGCGACGCCCAGCGGCTCGGAATCGAAATCTGTGAACGTTTCTTGGATCGTCTTTCCCGTCTCACTGAAAAACAGCTTTTGCACATCTTCGAGCCTCGTCGGGCTGCATTGGTCCTGTAGCGGTCGCATCCTGGAATCCTTTGAGCCTCCCGGCCTTCGACGAGGGACAAGGAGCTCACGTTGATGTCCATCTGCCGAGAGGCGTGTTTTCAGAGTACATTCGAAGAACCCTGTGACTTGGGAACGTACTCCACCGGCAGCATCTGCACTGAGCTGATATGCTGGCCGACCTTGACATAAACCCCTCCAAGCCGCTTCAATACAGACAGAATGCGCTGCGCGCACCGTCTGTGGCAATTTGAAAACTGCAGACGAGACCGCTTCGTTGAGACCAACTGGCGGCCAACAAATTCGACTACTCACGTCCTCGTGCCTCCGTTGCCGGGCAAGTCTCCCCTTTTCGGTATCCTTTTCCTCCTCCCCTGGCCATTTCTTGCGGAATAGTAGCTTGTAATCGATTATGTTGAGGGCCACGGCGGCGCCGACAAGGGAAGAGCGCTCCACCGCAATAATGAAGTGTCGAAACGGCTCAACGACCGCAAAGGCGATAGCCCCAACTGCCGAGACAATAACAAAGGTGTACAAAAACGAACGCCCGGGACGCCGCCTTGCCTTGGGGCGGTTGCTGGCCCGAGTAGCCTCGAATCGCTGCTGGCTCCCGGGTCCCCTGCCCGACGCCGCGGTGACTGCCGCCCGGTAGGTCGGAAAGGAAGACACAACAAAGTTTCTGCAGTGCCAGCGGCGCAGCAGGGTCTGGTGGGTCGGAACGGGCTTGGAAGCGACGCCTCGACGAACTCCGCCGACTGCCGCTAGACACCTCAAAGGGGGCAGGCGGAAAGCCATTTGGACGCGGGCGGGGTGTCAAAGGGCGACCAAGACGAACGCTATGGTGGGAGATTGCCACCGCTTGCACAAGAGGCAGAAAGTTTCAACTTTGCGAGGCGGCAAATTTCCACTATGTATGTGCACAACTTGTGGCTATGGTTTGGTCTTCTGCGCCAGCACGAAAGGCCGAAAATTTGCTCCTTATTCTCGTTGATCATAGCCCAAAAGCTTGAAGGGAGCGAATTCGAATTGGAATTTCAGAAGCCATTCGCCACCCATGTTGGCGTTGCCACAGCCTTTCAAGCGGGAAGGAGTCGCGTGGAGTTACCACAGAGCTGAGCTTGGCTCTCTATGGCATGGCAATGCCACCTCTCACAGTCGAGTTCTTTCCAGCTGACTCTTTGGAAACCAGCCTCTGGCCTTCTTGCGAGTATCCTGTACAGTAACTGATGAGGGCCCCTAAGCTCCATTGGGCTTCTCAGGGCTCCCCAGCCGGATTTCGACTGCAGCAGTACTTGGCAACACGCTCGCAAAGCTTGAAACGCAGAAAGAGCTGGCGCACCTTTTTCAACCTTGACTTCTCCATCTACTAGCGTATAGACGTATGAGACGATCACGTAGCCTTGGATGTCCAGTAACACAAAGGAAGGTGTCGGGGTGGGCGGTGCTATCCCCTTTTCGACGGCGGGAGGCACCGAAGAGAAAGACGAGGCGGTAACAAAGGCGCCCGTCGCAGAGCCTGTTGCAGCCGTTTCATCAGAGACCTGGAAGGCACAGATCTCCGCTCGTCCGGGCCTTCTCACCTGGCGAGACAAAGTACCGGCCGTCGTGCTCGTACGCCTCGAATCTGAACTAGCAAGGTCAATGCGGCATCAAGGCGCAATGCAGAGGGTACTCACCTGTGGGTCCCACCACTAATGAGCACGTCCACGTCCATGGTCCGAGCGAGGGAGTTGAGAGCGGAAGGGTCGCCGAGGGGCACAGCTTGATGACCGTGTACCAACCCCAGTCGCAGAGGACCGTGTTGGACGATCAGTGAAGGTGGGAGGGCCAAGTTCTGGGTGGGATGCGCCGTTGAGCCCTCGGGGGACGGTCTGAGCGGTAGGAGCCTCACATCATCCCAATCCCCTCTAACGCCGCGCACATCGGGCGCGACGCTTCTCAGATAGTCGAAAGTTTCTCGGTCACTGTGTAGCTCGACTTGAAGCAAGGCATGCCATAGAGGAGGCCTTCGGCTGGGCTCACCAAGTATTGCCTGTCACTTTCGGGCCGAGAACAGTCTGAGTAGCGGTTGGGGCAGCTTAGAAAGCAATAGCTGCACCCACACAGTATCTGCTGAATCTTGCCGGGTACGAGCAGCTTCTTAAACTTGGCGGGCAAGTCGTGGCATCTGTTTTCGCGCCTGTGAGCCTCCGTCCTCCCTCGCAAGCGCAGCACAGTGCCAACCTGTAAGGGATGTGCAGGTCGCCAATGACCAAGACGAGCACTAAGATGTGGCCTCAGCAGAGAAAGGGACGCGAAGCTAGCCAATTACCCATGGTATCTGCGATTGGCGATCGTCGTTCTCGAAGGGCAAGAGTCACCGTTGCCGTATCTTCTCAGCTAGCACGTGGCTCCTTTGAGCCTGTCGGAAGACGCTTGTGGCTCGTTGATACGCTACAGGGTATTCACCGTTCTTCTATCTCGTCAATCTCCAGCTCTCTCCTCTCTCTGCTGGCGAAACCCGTCCCAGAGACAAAGTCGTCCTCGTCCTCGTCGCTGATGTCCATGTCGCCGTCCATATCTTGAAAGGCTTCTTCCTCTTCTTTACGTGCTTGCTCGTCCCGTTGCTCGGCGTGTCGAAGGTGGTCGTGCCAAATGCCTTGCGAGACCGACTCGGCGTCGCCCTCGCCCAAATATCGTTGAACCAGCGCCAACAGCTCCTCTCTCTCTTCCTCCGTCTTCAGCCTCGATTCCAGTTCTTCTACCACCTGTTGTAAAAGGCATGAGCACCGGCAGTAAAAGGGCAGGGTCTTTGCTCGCTTCGAGGTAGCGGCAACCAACGCACCACATAGACTTCGGGCAGCGTCCTGGGCACCGTATTGACCAATTGGAGCATTTCTTTTTTGGTCAGGCCAGCGTTGAGGTTGGCAAGAGCCCGCGTGAGGGCTGCCACTTGAGAGGAGGACTGCTTGCACGTTGCAAGCTCGGGTTCTGATAGCCACTCCAGCGTCTGAGTCAGGCAAAAAGTGCGCGGATGAGCACACACGAAAGCAAGCAGAGCGCACCAGACCTAACGTACGGCTTTCTGGACTGTAGCGACATTCTCTGGAAAGATGAGGCGTTTGCTCTCTCTGGTCTCATCCCAATGCGGCACATTGCGATGAGCTTCTTCTGCTTTCTCGACAGCAGCTCTGCGCTTGACGAGAAGGGAGCGGATGGCCGTCTCCTGCTCGGACTTCTCCTCGAGTAAAAAGTCCAACACCTCGCGATTGCTGATCATGGCGCTCTGGGCCTCCAGCGTCTGGCCCAAACGATGAATTCAGTCTCTCGATGCAATGTCTTTGAGGAAGATCGCTGACCTCCATTCTGTCCTGAGGGTTGCCCGCGAGCTGGGCTGGAGCTCGGCGACTTGAGAAACTTCTGAGGAAACAACACGCGAGGTGGGCAATGCTGCGCCCTTGTCGAGGTCTGTCGTGGCTCTGAGAGCACTAGTTCTCTTCTGAAAGCTCGAAACCAGCGACGTCGTCGTGCGACGAAAACGAACCCTCTCCTCATTGTCACACTTGATCGACGACCTTCAACGCCGAACGAGATTGCTGCTCCCTGGTAGTCCTGTGCTCTTGAGCTACACGATGCCATACAGGTGAGTGCTGAGCCGTCTGTTGCCCTGCTCTGCCCAATGATTGAGCATTGCTTGTTGTTTGCAATCGTGAACAGAATCGAGTATGCCAGCTCGGGAAGGTAGTTTTCAGACCCTACGATGTTGCCAGCATCAGCTCATAGCTTGGCCTTCGCTGACCTCAGGGCTGGCTGCAAAGGCCAATGCAAGGAGAAGATCCGTGAGAGTCCTTTCCCTCATGCCCGGGAGGCCAGTGTGTCGCAGGAGCTCAAAGTCGGCGCCCCAGTCAAAGGCCAGCTGCGTGTGGGCACCCTGGTCACCATGCCACCCCGCGGCGGCGGCGAAGGCGACGGCCACTCCAGCTTTCATTGGCGTCACTACGGATGTGAGCGGCGAGCAGCCAATATGTGCCCTGACGCTTGCGCTCAATCATGACTTTGTCGACGTCAGGCCTGACGAAAAGTAAGCAGTCTCAAATAAGATGCTGTCCCCTGGCCGCCCCAGAACTGAACTGCCCCGGCCGCAGAGGTTGTTACCAACATCGCCAATGTAAGCCGGGCCTCAGTCCAGCTGATTGATGAAGCTGACCATTTTCATCTGCTTAGGAGGTCGGAGAACCGAGCGAACTCGATGGCTACGACGACTTGCGTGCGGAGGGTTAGTTCTTCCGGTAGCGGTCTTCCGTCGCTCAGCCTCATCCTTTGCGGCCCAGACCAAAGCAAAGTCGACAAGGCTTTTGAGGATCTCAAGATCGCCGAGGAAGACGGCAAGTCCAGCTGCGATTGCCTTCTTTGGCCGGGCTAATGATGTTGTCGCTTTAGAGACGCCCAAGAAGCCCAAGGAGGGCGAAGAAGAGGGCGAAGGATCGGTTAGCCTTGGTTCTGCCCTTAGGCGAGGCGAACCTTTGTGGATGATGTCGAACCCGCCCACAGCCCGCCAAGCCCAAGCCCAAAGGCAAGAAGAAGAAGAAGGCCGACGACGAGAGCGCCGACGAAGAGTGCGTGGTTCTTTCGGCCTTTGCTTGGTCCTCGTCCCTTAAGTAGTCGAGACAGGGAGAAGCCCAAGAAGCGTGCCAAGAAGGCGCCCGCCAAGAAGAAGCCGGCCAAAAAAGAGCAGAGCGACGAAGAGTGGCCGGCTTCGGACGAGGAGCGCTAGAACTGCAGCCTCGCACTGCAAAGGCCAGACTGCGTCTCGTTCAACCAGCATGGGCAACCCTGGGGTCTCGCTTGTACGGCGCCCATAACTCTGCTCTCGAAGAAGCACGCGGCAATTTGGGAGTCGGCACCCTTGCTCCCGTCCACCCATCCCCAATCGTGTGCAGATGAGCTACGAGTTGAGCTTCTTTGTGCGATTTATCGCTTGAGACGCTGCTGACAGTAGTGCAGCAACCCCGACTCTGCGATCGGCGGAGCAGCCAACATTGTAAGTGCATCCATCAATCATGCATGCATCATAACTGCTCGACTCAGATATGCGCTCAGAGTTTTACTGTTCCACCGAGGCAGTGTGGCAACACGACTCTAACCTGGATTGGCGGACAGCAGCCTGTGGTGAATCATGCTCTAGCCGCCAGGACGCAACATATTTGGCTCAGTTGTCTGCACGATTTTCCAGCGGATCGAGTTTTACCAGCAGAGCGCCGAGGACGACGATGATCCTTGGGACGTTGTCCCTCAAGGCATGCAGAATGTTGTGCGGCTCCTCCCTGTCTTAGCCCTTTTGCCGATGGCTCATCGCGGTCTTGCATGGGGCGTCTTAGCGCGGCCAAAACTTGTCGTGGATTGTCAACGTTCGATCAGACAAGCTGCTTTGGGTCAGCATTGTGGATCACAGCGGAAAGTACACCCAGAATCAGGTCGCTTTCGCGGTCGAAGAGAGTGAGGACACGGTTCGTTGATCATTTTGCTCGCAACCTCAAGGCCCGCCGCTCACCGGGCTACCTCGAACAGAGCTGCATCACCGAAGAGCGACATGTGGACGCGGACCATGCTCTGACGACCCCCGAGAAGGCGCTGCTGGGCATCGTTGCGCTCCTGCTGGCTGTTGTAGCGGGGCTCATTTTCACGTTGCTCCGTGGACGCAAGAGTCGCTCCCGCTATGGACGCGCCCGTACCAGGCCAGCCAACATCGACACCGACCTCCAAACCGCGTCGCCTGAAATGCCCTTCCAGCCTTTTGCCATCCAGACTTCTCACCTGGCGCCCACCGCCCGGCAGGGCAGCGCCCTCTCCCCGCAGTCGGACACGCTCGTTCAAAGCTATTCCGACAATAGCAGCTCAAAACCGTACAATCCCTTTGCAGACAAGGCTGACTCGCCCACCACGGCGCAGACGTATAATTCGCGCCTGCCACTGCTGGATGACGGCCAAGGGCGGGAGATGGCCGAGCTGGGTTTTGGGGCGCCCCTGGCGCAGGCGCAAAGCAACCGCTCGTGGTCAATTCGGTCCAGCGCGACGCCTTCCATCCAGTCCTCGCACGGCGAAACGATCGAGACGCTCGCCACTGCCCACACTTCTTCGCGTGGCTCCACCGGCGAGACCGCCTCGCAATGGTCGGAAACCGAACCGGCCTCTCAGAGCTCAACGCCGCAGTTCTTTCCCGTCCGCGTCCCCGTTTCGGCGGCCAGCTGGCGCTCTCACAACCCTTTTTCAGATGCTAACGCGGCATCACGGTGACACGCTCAAGGGAGGGAGGGACCTGGTTCTTTATGTGGACATTTTACGCACGCTTGGGGTACAAGTGCCCAACGCATGACTTTGGGTGTATGGTCGATGTATTTCTTTGTTTCATCTCGCTTTTGCCCATTCTCAGACTCGGTTCATTGGGCTCTCCCGTACAAGCCCAGCTTTTGCCAACAGTACGCTCCTGCGCTATTCCACCGGTGATTGCGTGCGGGCTGCTGAAGTCACCCCAAACCCTCGTCGGCTCAAGGCCCTGGCCTCAACGCGCACACTTCCTACTGATATCAGTTGCCGTATTGATATAGGGCCGTGACCGGGAGGAGCTGCTACTGCGGACGGCAAACGGGCAGAGCGTGCTCTTGCGCATGCCGAAACGTTGGCGTCGAAATCTTGTTGAAAGACCTCCAGAAAGCTATCGTTGAAGACAGCGGCGCACACCTCTTGTCCGAAACGAAATGGTGCCAAAAGCCGACGCGGACAGAGTCACGGCTGGGCGCCAAAGACGGTCAAGAGGGTCGTCGCCGGTCAGGGAAAGTGTGAAGCGCTGGGGACGCTGAGAGGGTTCTCTCTGCGGGCTTCATCGAGTAGCTCGGTCACTCCTTTGTCGTCGAGGTCTCGCTGCGAGATTCACCAAGTGTTAGTGCCGGAACACCATTTTGCAAAGGCCGTAGGTCAACCGACTTGCCTGAATACAAGAGCGGTAGGTGCTAAACTGGCCGCCGCACATGGTGTTGAGATCCTTGCCCTTAGCCCGCACCGCATCGGTTGAAGCCTTGGCGTCGATGAGGGCGAGGTACTCTTGAAACCATCTGTTGAAGCAGGAGTCGTAGGTGTGCTTCAGCGGCGTGCATTCCGGTGCCAGCGAGTCGGCCATGTCTGTGTTGATGCGTGCAGGACTGCGTCCAACGGTGGTCAGCTCGCCCGCAACTGCCTGCCAAGAGCAAGATGGACGCCGGAGGGCAAAACGCAATCCTCCCTCTTGCACTCAAGCGGCCTCCTCATCTCAGCTTCGGCCCTCGTGGGAGAAGCAGCACTGGCTGTAATAAGCTGGTAGAATGTGAGGGATCTCTGCCGGCTGGCTCTAGGAGCCCGCTGACAGAGCCGTAGGTCCTCGACAAGTGCCACACGCTCGGATTCGACCACACCTTCGCTCTTTGGCACTAGCTCCTACAACTCTGGCTTGGCGTCCTCGCTGGCATCCAGGGCTTCGGCATTGCCGTCTGGAACGGGCGGCTCGACACCCCCAACTAACGCGACGAGCCAAGAGCCGATCGTAACCTCCCAGACGCCCCTGTTCGCATGCATCCCAGCGAGCTACAACATAACTTCGGGCACTTCTCCTTGTGCGCGACCAGCCATGGCTCATTTAGCCATTACTCGATCGGTGGATGTAGCGCTCAAGTGTTTAGCTGCCCACAGACTCCGATGTTTTCTTAATTGCGAGCGGCTCCGTCAATGCCACCATTTTAAAGACCTTGCCGCCTGAGAACGTGGGCGGTGTGTTCAGCTGGGGCGTGGACATCGAGCCGGTGAGCTTTTGTGCCGCGCGAAGCCAGCAGCAGCGGTTGTTTTGTCCATTTGACGCGGACCGGCAGGGCACTTCCATAACTTTTGTCGTCAAAGACGCCTTAGGGCTGACGGGCTACTCGACACCTGTGGTCATCCAGACGAGCAACAACCTTTCATGCCTGTGCGTCCAATGGCTGGGTTCTTTGCCCGGTCTCCTCTTGTTGAAACAGCTGTGGATGCCTCTACAGCGTGCGTGGGTTCATGCCTGTTGAGCTAGGTACTAAGAGGGCTTTTTCGACGACAGCCGGGTCACAAGAACCACACTGGCGCTATCGTGTGCGTAACCCTTGCCTACACTGTCGAAGCAATGCCCAATTTTTCAGGTGCATGTCAGAGGCGGCGTTGTAGGTGGCCTCGCCGGCCTGTCCCTTTTGGCCCTCGGCATTTGGCTCTTCTGTATCCGGCCCGCGAAGACCAAACAGCGCCCGAAAGACACGTATGGCGAGAACGAGGAGCTTTCCAACGTTCCAGTACAAGGTCTTTCGGCAGCCGGGACATACAACCTTGCATCGAGTGAGTGGCCTCCGCCTGCTCTGTGTAGCGCAGCCCTAACTCCGTACGAGCAGTGGATTTCCGACCTGAAAGTGAGCCCGCGTCAATGGCCGTCTGTGGATCGCCTGGGCATGCTGACAACAATGTCGCAGGCATCGAACAGTTACAGAAGGCCCGTCAAGCTGACCTTCCAAGCTATCAGCTGTCGCAACAGGAGCGGATTGCGGCAGGACATGCGGAGTAGACCACCTTTTTCTTGTACTATTATAATTGGCACCTATTCCCCTATTGGTTCTGTTGCTTGAACGAAGCTTGAACTGGATGAAAGCCGAAGGAGAGCTAACGGGCGACAGAGCAGTTGCCCCTCATCGGCCGCCACCCGTGGCAATTGAACGCCATCAACATGCGGTCTTCTTGGGCGCAGATTCGCCGGGCGGCTACTGTGCCCTTTGTGACACCATACCAACGAGGCCGTCTGCTGTCTACTGTGGCACGCGAGGCCATGGCTCGTCCCATCGAGCCCGAGGAGTTCAGATGGACCGCTCGCGACTCTGCCCTCTACAATCTCGGTGTCGGCGCTCGGGCGCACGAACTGAGCTTAGTGTTTGAACAAGACCCAGGCTTTCACGTTGGTTCCAACCTTGCCGGCGCCCTCCTTGCTGGCACTTGACTTCCCGTCCTCCCCCACAGGTATTGCCAACCTACGGAGCCTGCGTCCAATTCACCCATTCTTTTGGCGTTCCAAGCAAGTCATACTGCATGTATCAGAATGACCGGGCAATCTAACCTTTCGCAGTGGATTGGCTACAGAACTTTGACTTCGTAAGTGCCTAATCAATTTCCGGGCGACATCGCTGACTGCCGTGCGCCCGGACAGCTCAAAGTGCTGCATGCAGAGCAGTACCTGTCTCTCAAAAGGGCCCTACCAGCTGAGGGCGCTGTCATCAACCACACCCGTCTGGTTGAGGTCTTGGACAAAGGTTCGGCCTTTCTCCTACAGTACAGCTTAGAAAAGGCTCTCAGCCTGTCATTTGCTATACACCAGGGAAAGCCGCCGCTCTGACCTTTGCTGTCGAAACCAAGGACGCAAAAACTGGCGAGACCTTGTTGGAGGGGACCAGCACCTTGTTTGCGCGGGGAGCCGGCGGCTTTGGTGGACCTAGCAAGCCTGCAGGAAAGCTCGTTTCCTTGGCTCAAAGTCCTTTTCAAATGCGCTGACCTCGCCCAACAGACCGCGGGAAAGCGACGCAGCTCTACACTATCCCTAGCCGCGCACCGGACCACGTCGTTGAGACCCCCACCTTCCCGATTCAGGCGGCGTTGTACAGGTAAGTGGCTGCTTTGGGACTGGGCGCCAAGAGGATAATGCTCACCGCAAAAGCAGGCTCTCTGGCGACTTCAATCCGCTACACGTCGACCAAAAATCCTCGCAGTCCGTTGCATTGCGCTGTGCCGTTGAGCTCTCGTTGACCTAGGGTTTTCAGGGTTGGAGGTTTTGAGAAACCCATCCTCCACGGTTCAGAACCTTGTCCGTCGGTCGACGCCTCTATTTACTAAGAACATGTCCAGGTCTCTGCTTCTTCGGAATAGCTGGCAAAGCCATCCACGACAGCTTCCGAGCTGACATAAAGGACATCAAGACCCGCTTCTCTGGCCACCTTTACCCGGGTGAGACCGTGGTGACAAACATGGTGAGCCCTGCTGCCTTGGTTCGCTCACGCCCCCTTCATCCTGCTCACTTGGTCCAGTGGCACGAAAACAACTCCGTTATCTTTGGTAGGCACGCTGCCTCGGTCGGTCGACTAACCCATGCTCAGTCGGCGGCCTTCGCCCTGCAGAGGCGCGGTGTAAAGAGCGTGGCACCGTCATCTTAAATCATTCTTGCGCTACTCTTGCATAAGTCTAGATTAGAATGTTAGATACTGCACCAGAGTCCATTGCAAACCATTGCAAACTTGTGTCGCAAGGGGCACACCGACTGTTGATTGCTAACAGCGAAGCAAACCTTCGCAGACTCTGAATCAAATGGCTACAGTCGGCGATGATGGCAAGTTCAAACCTACTGGTGCCTTCGCGGTTGCTGGATCTAATGCATGCGGTGGTGAACAGCGATTTTCCGGGGTCGGATGTGAGCACAGGCTTCTCACGAGGATTTGGGATCCCAACGCTGAGCGCAAGGGCAACAACCGGGCCACAGTTTGATCGATGACAAGCAGCTGCGTCGCATGCTCAAGAAATTTACCTCGCTGGCATCGCAGAAGAATGCCGACAGCTCTGATTTCACGGCGCAAGAACTGTGCGTTTCCACTCCTCGAGTGCCCTGTTGGCGCTCAAAGGTCTCGCATCTTCAAGCTCACTTTGTCAATGCTATAAACAGGGATGCTCTGCATGCCAGCTTCTTGGCAGAAGCCAACATGTTCTTCAACACCCTCTCGCACCGGTCCGGCAAGCTGGCCACCACCTCGCAAGCGGACGCCCAAGCTTACACAGCCGCCCTGCATGCCATCTTTGCCCAGCAAGCTGCCGCCAAAGACCGGATTGCCCAATTGTCTGTCCAGCTCGCCGCTGCCCAAAGAGAGCGCGCCAACAAGCTGGAGTACGATGCGCTGGCCACCCAAATCGGCGCCCTGCCTGGCCGCGTCGCTTCAACTGAAACCATAGCGAGATTGGGAAAGGAGATTGACGAGCTGGGTCTCGAGTCTGAAGCCTTTAAGCAGGTGTGGCTGCGGCGGCAGGAAGGCTTCGATGCGATTGTGCAGGCGCTGGAGAAGATCGGGCAGGACGTGCGGGACGAAAAGGCGGAGCAGGAACGGAAGCAGGCCATGGATGAGGATCAAGAGGGCGAGGCGGAGCCCGCCGCCGCCGGTGAAGGAGTAGGAGGGGAGGCAGAGCAGCCAGAAGAAGGGGCACCAACGGCCCAGCCTGCTGAGAGAGAAGATGTGACCATGGAGGAACCTGAGGAGGGCGAGATGGACGTGTGACCGGGCGTGGTACCATGGGCTTGCCGCTGTGCTTTGTGTTGAGACCCTCAGGGCCTTGTCCTAGCCTTGCGGCGACACCACCACGCTTTTGCCTGCGGAATACCCACTTGGCTCGGCATGAATAGCTTCAAGAGCTGCAGCTAGATGGCCGACGACGATGTGAGGACCACGCCGCTCGCCCGCCCGAAAATGGCGCTGTGGACGGCAGCATCCTGACAGAGCGCTCGCCAGATTTCTGGCCCGAGACGACAGATTCAATTTGGCATCCTCTCCAGCGAGGACGTCAAGCGAGTGATGGACAGGGCGTCAGGCGGAACAAAGCAGCTGACGAACGGCGTAACGCTGCTTGGGCTAAAAGATGCCAGGCAGTCAATCCCGCAGAAGCATATCTTTGGTGTGTTAAAAGATCGGCTTGTCTTTCCACGCAGGCTAATCTGTGGCACCGAACCTACCGCAGGAAGCTTTCCGACAGTGCCAAACTACGCCGCCGTCAACACTGGCAGCTCAAAAGATCGCAAAGCGGTCGACAATTCTGCCATCGCCGCCGCAGCCCCCTCCTCCTCCAAGATTGCCCTCTCCCTGCCTTCTCAGAATGCATCGGCATCTCCTCCCGCCCGCTTGCCGCAGCTGAATGGCCTGGGTGCCTCATCGACCTCGCCGACCAAGACGTCACAAGCCGGACGCTCCCCTTCCATTTCGCGGACCCTGGCACTCCGGCCAGACCATGATCCGCTGACGACGAAGCGCACTCGCAAAATTTCGTCCTCCAGCAAAAATGCGGCGGCCTCCACGCACCCCAATCTGCCCTTAATAGACTCTCCGCCGTTCAACCCTTCCCTGGCGCCTGGCGTGTCCTTTTCCAGCACGCTTAAACCTCCACTACATGCCGGCATTCCTGACATATCGCCCCACGCGCCGCCGCCGCCCCAGCAGCCGTCGACTTCCACCGCTGTGCCGACGCCAGCCGCCACAGTAACCGCAACTGCGGCCCAGCCGGCCCATAGCCCAGACCAGCCGCCGCCACCACCTCCTCCTGCCAATCCAGCACGGATTGCCCTAACACCCACCAAATCAGCCATGAAGCCAAGATCTTGGGCCGATCTGCTTCGCGGGCCAACTTCGCCTACGACCCAAAAGCGAGTCTCCATCGCCTTGCCAGACGACGCCAAAGACTCGCAACCGCCCTCCGATGGCCCAGAACCCAAGACACTGCCCGCTCGGACGCCCGCACAGACTGCCTTGGTCAGCGCGCTGAAAGACGTGGAGTGGCAAACGACTGCGCCAGCTTTGCAGCCGCGCGGTATGATCAACCAAGGCAACCTCTGCTTCGAAAATTCGGTAAGCTCCCTTCTTCCCTAAAATGCTGGCTCTGTGGGGGCGCTGCGGCTGACCCGCAGTTGCTGGGCGCAGATTTTGCAAGTCCTCATCTTCTGCGCTCCGTTCTACAACTTGATGCGCCTGCTGCAACTGAACATGGCGCACGACTTTTCTGGAAAGAGTCGCCTACTAGAAGCTACGTGAGTGTCCATCGCCCCTTGCGGGCAGAGAGCAGGCTTTGACGCCCTCGCGTCCTGCCTGGCAGCATCTCGCTGTCGCAATGCTTCAAACAGATCACCGCCGCAGACCCTTCTGCAGCTACAGCATACAGCGAGTCTTTCGTGCCAGACATGATCTACGAAGCCCTCCGGCACGACAAGCGCTTTGACGCAATGCAGCAAGGCCAGCAAGAGGACGCGCAAGAGTTTTTGGGCTTCTTCTTGGACACCCTTCACGAGGAATTGCTCGCTTTGCTTCGCCCGCGAACCAACCAAGCGCTCGTAAACGGCACCGGCGAAAGCCAGCAGGCTGGCAAAGAAGATGGCTGGCTCGAAGTTGGCACCAAAGGTCGGACTTCGACCACAAGAAAGGTAGCGGCCCCTTTCTCTTTCAAGCTCATTCCAGCGCGCCGATTCTGACCTGTCACAACCTCCAGGCTGAGATTACGACCTCGCCCATCAGCCGCATCTTTGGAGGGCTACAGCGTTCTAATCTCCGCGTGCCCGGCCAGAAAGACTCGGCGACTGTGGAACCGTTCCTAACTCTGCAGCTAGATGTACAGGTGCGTGTGCTGTCCCAGACCATGCGCCTTTTCCGACGATGACCTTTGGATTTGCTAGGCGCCAAATGTGGAAACGGTGGAGGACGCGCTGCGGAATCTGGCGACGCCAGAGACCGTCTCCGACTTTGTCATTAATGGTGGCCTCAAGGTGGAAGCCACCAAGCAATTCTTTCTGGAGCAGCTGCCCCCAGTCCTCATCCTCCACCTGAAGCGGTTCTCGTACACCAATGTCGGGGGAACCATCAAGAACCACAAAGTGGTCGGCTATTCCACCGAGCTCGAAATCCCGCCTGCTTTGATGTCTCCAGGACAAAAGGTGTCTCAGCCTGTCCGGTATCGCCTCACCGCGGGTGAGTGGCAAACCCGCGCCAGGAGAGGGAAACGTGCTGACAGATTCCTCTCTCGACTGCAGTTGTATACCACCACGGCAAGTCGGCAACAGGCGGCCACTATACGGCCTCCATCTTGCAGCAGAGCGGGCAGTGGATGAACCTCGACGATACGGTCATCGCCCAGGTTGGGCCGGCCGACGTGGCGGTCGACCGGGTGAAGGAGGTGCTTCGACTGAGTTTGCCAAGCGCCGGGCAAACGGATGGCGTCCCGGACCGTTCAGCCTACCTTTTGTTCTATTCCAGGTGTTAATGAACGGGCGCAGTGGGTGCCTGAGTGGGCTGGAACGCCGCTGCGGCTGGAGCACCGAGGTCTATACAGTCTCTAGCATCAGAAATCCTTCGAGCTCGAAAACTTGGGGTCCTCTGAAATCAATGGCCCTCCTGTCTAGGCAGTCTTGGTGATAGGTTGAATTATCGTCGCTCGAAAATCCTCACAGAGCACCAGAGGTTTGCAGATCACCTTGTTTTGATTCTTCATCGCCGGTTCGCCGCCAACTGCCAAACGTGGTGGACTCCCATCTCTTTTAAGAGCGCACCAAACCTCCCAGAGCTCTGAGAATGGAGGCTTACGCGCGCTTGGTAAGCCCTGGCCGACGGCAGAGCGAGGCAGAGCTCACGTCGTGTTCGTCCAACAGGAAAAGGTCGGCGAAGGTGCGGTTTCACCCTCCCTGGGCAGCCTGTGTGGCAGCTAGCTCACTCGAGGGCGAACTAAAGGCACCTATGGAGTCGTGTACAAGGCCCGCGACGCGAAGACGGGCAACATTGTCGCGTAGGTTGCGGATTCTGGCCCGGATGCAGACCAGCACGGGGCGAAGGGCGCTGACATTTGCTGTCCAGCTTGAAGAAGATCCGGCTTGAAGCTGAAGACGAGGGAGTGCCGTCAACGGCCATCCGCGAGATCAGTCTGCTCAAGGAAATGAAGGACCCAAATATCGTGCGGTGAGCGAACATTCCGTCGCCGCAAGCGTTTGCCCACCTTGGACTGGTGTTGACGGGTTGGATGTGACGCACAGCTTGTTGGACATCGTGCACCTCGACTCAAAGCTGTACCTCGTCTTCGAATTCCTCGACATGGACCTGAAGAAATACATGGACAAGGTGTCGGCGGAGTCGGACGGCATGGGCCCAGAGATTGTCAAGGTGCGCTATACCTCTGTTACTCGTCGACTTCTTCCTCAACTAACACGGTCACCGGGATGCGCAGAAATTCACATTGTGAGCGCCCCTTCCCTTACCGCCCAACGCCAGCACTAGTTGACTTCGGCCGCCCACGTCTACTCAGCCAATTGATCAAGGGCGTGTACTATTTGCACGCTCATCGCATCCTCCACCGTGATCTCAAGCCGCAGAACCTCCTGATCGACCGCAACGGCGAACTGAAGTTGGCCGACTTTGGCCTGGCGCGGGCCTTTGGCATCCCGCTCCGCACATACACACACGAGGTGGGATCTTGTATGCCAAGCGGCTAGTAAGGCGGCTGAGCGAACGCAACGTGCCAGATTGTCACACTTTGGTATCGCGCGCCCGAAGTCTTGTTGGGCTCGAGACATTACAGGTGCGTCTACCAAACGCTCTGCCCGTACTTCTAAACCGAGCATCTCGAATGGCAGCACACCGGTCGATATGTGGTCTGTCGGCTGTATCTTTGCAGAAATGGTGGCAAGGGCGCCCTTGTGAGCCGGCTTTGCTTGCGTGCCGGTGCTGTTCCGCCTGGTTGACCTTGCGCGGCCCCACACAGGTTCCCAGGTGACTCTGAGATCGACGAAATCTTCCGGATCTGCCGGTGCGTCTGCGTTTGCTAATGCCAAATCTCTGAGAAGGCTGAGGACGCCTGGCAGCCTGCTTGGCACCCCGAACGAAATCGTCTGGCCCGGTGTGACATCTTTGCCCGACTACAAGGCTATCTTCCCGCAATGGGCGCCCAAGGACCTGGAGACTAGCATCAACAATCTCGACGAGATCTCAGCAGATCTTTTGGCGGTGAGTTGCCCACTATCTTCGATCGGGCGAGCCTGCGACCTGACTTTGCTTCTTAGCAAATGCTTGTGTACGACCCATCCAAGCGACTGAGCGCAAAGGCTGCACTTCAGCACGAATACTTTCGTCGGTGATCTTTTGTTCTTGTGGCGTCTGGACCCTTTGACCGATTTTCCACAGACGGGCACCAAGAGCTGACGCAGTAGCCCTTCTACACACCTTTATCTTGTAGCTTTTCTGCATTGCATATACTTCGTTCTTAGGCGTCTTCTCTGCCAGCATTACGTCCGCTAAGAGAGGGGTCAGCTAGGCTCAGACTGAATCGGCCAGCAAGCCTTTGCGCCCTCTCCTCGGGCACCCACTGCTTCGCACTAGCGGCGACGTCGTCGCGGGTGCCTAGTGCGGCCACTTAGGTCTGGCAGAGGCTACGCCTGGCACTGCGCAGCGCGATCCACTCATTAAGCATTAAGCAAAAGCATGGCCGCGCTAGACCTTGCATTTGGGCCAGGGCTCCTATTTGATTTGGTTGCTCTGGCTGTTGCCTTTTGGCTGTGGCGGCAAATCGCAGCGCGCAAGGGGGCAAAGGCCAAGCCTGAGACCAGCCTGCCAGTCGACAGCGGCTTGCCTCCCGCCGTGCGCCCAGACTTTGATCTCGCCCAAGTAGAACCCCTTCAGATCAGGCCATTCAAGCCAGTTTACCACATGAGCATGGGTGAGAGACTTTCTTACCGGCTGTTCTTTGGCTCAGGTGTGGATCGAGAGCAGGGATCATGGCATGTAGCTCGACCGACGAGTTCTTGATCGACCGACTCTATGGCGAGCGCATCGAAGAACGCAAGCGGGTGCTAGCAGATCATCCCATTGTGGCCCGCGGGTCGCTGAAAGGCTCAAGGAGCGCGCTCGAAGAGCTCTACAGCTACGCACAACAGCGCATGGCCGCACGATATCCGCGCTACTTCACGATGGGCAGCAACCATTTCTGCAACCGGGTGTCGGGCGACGTCTTCCCTGTGTCAGCCCAACAGTTGACTCCCGAACAAATCCTGGAGAACCTCGGCTCCATCGTGGAGGATGACCTCCTCCTTCTGTCCGAGGAGAGGGACCCCAGCTCGCCATGTTATGGAGAGTACCGCCTGATGGCTTTTGTGGTGTGTGCTCCGGCCGGCTTCCGAACGGATCACAAGCTGGGGCTGGCCTTGAAAGACGTGTGGCCATTCCGCCGCTTCTATGCACTGCGCAGCTCATTCAGCCTCTTTGCCTTCTCTGCTCAGATCCATGGCCCTGTTCCCATGTACAAAGAAAAGCTGCAGGTCGGCATGGACCGGTTCTTCGCCCGGCTGCCTGCCGGCAAGATTGTAAAGCGGCACAAGTGACGCGGTTTCTGCTGTGTTTGGAGCCCCCACACTCAAAACAGATAACGCAGCTGGTCGATCGCTACCCGACCTGATTTGTTCACGCCCGCTGGAAACCACCTCTACGACACCACCGAGGCCGTGGACCAGGTGTCGCCTGAGGTCGCGGCTGAATCGTTCATGCGCGTCGAACGGCAGGTGCTCCGCCGCCTCCCTGACTCGGGCGCCATTGTCTTCAGGCAAGTCTCGGGCACGCGAGGAGACGATCACTTGCTTACGGAAAGCACAGGTGCCGCTCTCTCGTTGATTCAGCCACGGGCTTGAGCTTATTCCGAACTGGCCAAAAGCGTCAAGACCTACCTTTATGAGCTCAGGGTGCTCAGAGACGAGGGCGTCGGCTCCGACTTGGCACTTGCGATCGGTGAGTGCCCGCGAGTGGCCAGCGGATGATTTGTTTTGAAGAACCGTCGAAAGCAGAGGGCTTGCCGCAAAAGCTTGCCCATTACAAAGCCCGCCCGCGTTGGGGTGAAGCGGTCAAGGATTACCTTCGGTCATGATCCCTAGAGATACGAAAGAAGTGGGACGGACGCCACCACTCAAGCCAACTGCGTCGAGTCCTTTGTCGCAGGGGCGTCTCTCCACAGGCCCCGCTCCTATGCCATGCAACTGAAAAAGCCATCGCGTGGCCTTATATCTGTATTAAATGTAGAAAGAGGTTTGAGAACTCAGATCAGCGCCTAGGGACGAAGGGGGGCAAGAGTCGAGAGTGAGAGTGGCAAGTCAGACCTTGCTCCTGTTCCGTCACCCGCAGCTGCAAAGTGCAAGGCTCCCACCACTACGACTGGATGTGCCTGCTTCATACTTTAACGCTCGCCATGTTGTAGACAACAGAACGTTGCGACCCCCGGCTCCAGAATGACAAGCGCAAGAGAATTCTCAAAGGCGCTGCGGTCCGCCTTTGCACACGACAGCTTCTATCCCGACCTGCAGCCCACACCAACTCTGATCGAGACTGTGGACCAGTATCTGACAGCGCCAGGCAAAGAGGACGACTTGAGCAGGGTGCTGGACGCTGTCGAAGAGGTGTCCACCGAAGTTGGCGGCCAGCACTCGGGTGCGGACAATGGCAAGCTGTCGGCTTGGATCATCACCGCAGCTCGCATCTGCACCGGTCTAACTCAGCTGAAGCCCACCTCAAGCCTCACGGATGCGCTGTGGACTGGTTTGGTGGCACCGGCTTTGTTGCAAGGCCCATCGCCTGGCTTCGCTTTAGGCAGAGAGGCCGCCAAAGCTGCGCGGACGTTGTGTGTTTGGTGCCTGACGTCTGCCCCGGATGCAAGCCCAACCGAGCTTACGGCTGCTGAACGGGCGCTGTTCGAGGCCCACCTACAAGCGGCCTCCGGGTCTGCCGCGGGGCCACAGCGAGGCAGCAATGCCACCCAGAACTTGGAGGAAGTCATGGGCGCTATCGCCAAGGTCAAATCGAAGGTGCGCTGAGCTATCGCCCGCCGCAAATTGCCTGTTGAGACCAGTCCTTCTCCTCCCCCTGTTTCAGGCTTTCTTCGGCCAGTGTGCAGCAACAATTGCCTCTAGCTCGCAGCATCGCCTTGCCACTTTACATCTGGTGTCGTCCATCCTGGCCACTCAGAGGGCCAACTTTGGGCCGGCTATCGTGGCGTCCGGCCTTGCCAATCACCTCATCTTGGGCCTGCTGGTCGAGCTCGACTTTGATGTCCTGCATGCAGCTTTATCGCTCCTGCTCGCAGTCATCAGCCGCATCGCGTTAAGCGTGCCCGATTTGCTCCCCCAGCTGTTAGCCGCTTACTCGAGGCTGTTGGCTGTGGCAATCGACCACCGGACGGGGGCGGCCAATGGCGACGATTCCGAGCCCCTGACACTTCCAGAGCTGGTACAGGGCGTGCGCTGGGCGCAAGCAGCGCTTCCAGGCGCTGCTGGTGCATCGCCTGTTCGCTCTGCATCCACCCTCAACCTCCGCGAGCTCTTCAGCCACCTGTACGGCCTAGTGCCCTGCAACTTTTGCGAATTTTTGAAGTCGCCTGTGCCTTACCTCCAAAACTCCGCCTGGTCATCGCCGTTCAAGTCTGGCATCGACGAACCCGTTTTAGGCCTCCATAGCGTAGCGCTTCAGTCCAACGTAGGTCTACCGCCTCAAAGGTCGCGCAGATTCTTTCAAGCTCATACCATTCCCATTTGCCGCCAAGGTCTTTTTAACGCTGCATGGGGTCCAGCCGTCTCTGATCACCTCGAACGCCACCGATGAGCTGGCCAACTTTGCCCAAAACTGGGCGCATGTCGATCCGGCTACAATCGTTGATCGCTGCGAGGCGCTTTACCTAGGCCATGCCGGCTCGCCGACCGATGCCCTCAACCGGACCTACTCGCTGTCCAGCAGAGGGACCGGCCGCCCACTCGAGACTACAACGACGTCGCGCTCGCCTTCTCTCGCGGGAAAGGTCAGTGTGAGGGTCAGAGCGCGTCAGTGAAGATCGCTGAACATCCTTTCTGTTAAACTTGACCAGATATCGGATCCACGCTCTGTGGGCAGCAGTCCCCAGCGGTCCAATTCGAACAGCGCCCGTGCATTCCTGCCTCTTCTCCCAAGCTCCACGTTACCGCAAGAGCCCCAGGTCGGACTGGAACAGCAATTGGTGCGCGAGATCCAGCGCCTAAACGTGGAACTCCAAATCGAATCGTACTTCAAAACCTTACACCACCAAAGCATGGGCGTTGTGCACCGTCAGATCGTGCGGGACACGGGCCACGAAGCGGAACGCCAGAATCTGGTGGGCTCCTGCACTGGCATGCCTTCTGCCCGGGTTGTTCTGACGGCTCGCGATTTGCATCGTCATGCAGTACCAGACTGTCAAGTATTTGCGCAATCAAACTTCGGAGCGCCAGCAGCAACTGGACCGCCAACGGGCTGAAGCTAGTGCCACCCGTTCGTCGCACATGCAGTGGGAAAACGAGTTGCGAGGCAGGGCTAAGCTGCTCAAGGAAGAGAAGAGGATACTGCGCTCTGAGAAAGAGACATTGGAAAGACAGCTTTCAGAGGCAAGGCACCAGCTTGGGGCGCAGTCGCAGCAGCTGGAAGAGCTTGGATCAAGGCAGGCACTCTTTCGCTCCACTTGGACGTTTGATGATAGACTGACGCGTGCGTGCCTTCAGGGTCTTTGATCTGGCCTCTCAAGCGGAGATGGACAAGGCCAGTCTGGCGCGGCTTACTGAGTTGGACGCCACCGTCAGCCGCCTAAGCCAAGCCTTGTTGATTTGGCAAGTTGTTGCCTCTATCTATAAGCGTTGAGCTCACCCTTGATCGCGCGCAGGTCGCAAGACATGGCCGCCTACCGCTGCGCCACCATTGACATTGAGCACGAGCGCAGCGAGTCCCAAAAAGCTGCCCAAATCAGCGCAGCTCTGCGCGAAGAACTGCACAGAGCCCATCAGCTGCTGAAAGACAAGGCGGACGAAGCGGCTACAATTGGGCAGCAACTGGCGGCTGCCAAACGTCGCCTCCAAAAGGTGGACGCCGCCGCAGTCTTCCCGCGCACCCTGCCAGAAGTGTCTTACGAGCAACTTCGGCAGGAGCTCTTTGCTCTACAGAGTCGTTACAAGGCACTGCTCGAGCAGGCTTTGCCACAGAGGGTGCAGCAGCAACTGCCGACCGACGAGCTTCAAGCTGGGAGCAGTGCGACCGAGGAAGGGCCTGCTTTGCACGACTAGGTCTTATACCTACTAATAATAAACACCGCTCGTGACCCAGGAGCTTTGCAAGGCTCCGAGCGGTAGCCAACCCGGCTTCCTTCCCTGGACTCATACAACCATAAAAATTTCTATGTCTACTCCTTCGGAACAAGCAGAGGCGTCCACGTCGACGTTTGCGGCGCTGGGTATCAATGAGCCTCTCTGTGAAGCGTGCGCCAAGCTCGGGTTCACCAAACCAACGCCCATTCAGCAAGAGGCCATCCCATTTGCGTTGCAGGACCGAGATATCATCGGCTTGGCTCAAACCGGTTCGGGCAAGACGGCCGCATTTGCCCTGCCAATCTTGCAGTCACTTTGGGAAAAGCCCCAGCCGTTCTTTGCATGCGTTTTGGCGCCGACGAGGTTGGTCTTGGGACCTGACTTGCTACCTGCTTTTTTTTCTGAATCATCTCGACGGCACTCGACAGGGAATTGGCCTACCAGATATCTGAACAGTTCACAGCGCTGGGTTCGACCATTGGGGTACGGTGTGCGGTCTTGGTGGGCGGAATGGATATGATGGCGCAGTCGATTGCTTTGTCGAAGCGGCCTCACATTGTGGTGGCCACCCCTGGCCGCTTGGAAGATCATTTGGCCAACACCAAGGGCTTTTCGTTGCGCAGCTTGTGCTATTTGGTGGGCTGCCGTGCTCATTGGCCAGCCCGGAGTCGCCGAACTGACGTTGGGCCTGGCCTGTACAGGTGCTCGACGAAGCCGATCGGCTGCTGGACATGGACTTTGGCCCGGTGATCGACAAGATTCTGAAGGTTATCCCGCGGGAAAGGCGGACCTTCCTGTTCTCGGCGACCATGACCACCAAAGTGGCCAAGCTGCAGCGGGCCTCTCTTTCCAACCCCATCAAGGTCGAGGTGTCGAGCAAATACTCCACTGTGGACGCTTTGTTGCAGCACTACCTATTCATGCCATTCGCCCAAAAGGACGCCTTCTTCGTCTACCTCATCAACGAGCTATCGGGCCACACCTGCATTGTCTTTGTCCGCACCGTCAATGATGCGCAACGCTTGTCCATCATGCTTCGCCTCCTCGGCTTCCAGGCTATTCCGCTGCATGGCCAGCTCAGCCAGTCGCACCGGCTGGGCGCGCTCAACAAGTTCAAGTCGGGCGGGCGGTCGATCTTGGTTGCCACAGATGTCGCCTCGCGCGGCCTTGACATCCCCGCCGTCGACTACGTCGTCAACTACGACATCCCGTCAAACTCCAAGGACTACATCCACCGAGTGGGGCGCACTGCCCGGGCCGGGCGCGCTGGCAAGAGCGTTACTCTTGTTTCGCAGTACGATGTCGAGCTGCTGCAGCGCATCGAGGCTGTCATAGGCAAGAAAATGGCCGAATTTCCCCATGACAAGGACGCCATTTCCTTGTTGCTCGAGCGGGTGGGCGAAGCACAGAGAGAGGCGGCGAAGGAGATGCGCGACTCCATGCAGGAGAAAGGCGGCGCACGGCGCAAGAAGCATGGCCGGGCTAACGATCAGGACGACCAAGACGGCGAGGAGGAGGCTGCAGCTCCTGCGCACAAGAAGAAGCGCCACAGCAAGCGTTAGAGGTCCGAACGTGAAGCCGTCTGCTTGTATCCATAGCATCCTCTTGCATCCCAGGCGTCGTGGGCCACGGGAGGCATCTTAAAAGTCGTGGGCCATAGCAGTCACCGTGGGCTTACCTTCATATTGCTTGACCTGCAGCGGCCACAACGGGCAAAGCAGGTGTCCAATTTATTTTTTGGACAGACTGTCCAATCGTATGGTGACTTCTGGGACTTCCGTCTAACATTGTGGCAAAAGTATGAGCATGAATAAGCATGACTATCCCCAGCGGCACCCAGCGACCCAGGGCCATATGCTGGTACGGCGAGCTTCAAAAGCGCCACTTCTTGAGAATCTCGTTTTCCCTTCCGATAGGAAGGCACCCTCTCTTCAATTGATCGGACGTTAATAAACTGATACTGAGCGTAGATTGGGCGCCTCCTGAAGTCGCGTTCATGGAAAGAAGGCCCATCCAGTCAGCAAGATCGAACGAACCAGTCTGCGACGGTTTACTCACAATCGCTCTGCTACCGGGCAAGACGACACTTGAGTAGTCCTCAGCTCTTGTGCCTGCTAGTAATGAGGTCATTGGGGGCGACGCCTGCTGCTGGGGCGGACTCTTCAGCCACACCCAACGTCTCTTCAGCCACCTGTTCGTCAGCGTACAGATCTGGGTTCGGCACGTCTTTGAATCGGGAAGGTGGCTAGATCTTGTCTGCTGCTTGGGAGCGAAGGTAGTCCTGCAAGCCGCGCCCAGGTAGCTGGTGGCGTTGAGTGAAGAGAATATTGAGGGGCGCAGAGCCAGAGCAATCATAAATCGGCCAAGTTGTGTTGTCATTTCGTTCAAGTAGGTGCCAGAACAAGCTCAAGGCACAAGGAACAGCAAATTGGGCCTCTGTAGATGTACAGACGCCGTACCTCAATCAGGAAGGCCGAGCATTTCAGCTTTTGGATGAAGACCAGCAACGCGGACTTGACGGGAATCATTCTCGACACCGTGAGGTAGATTATTCATTACGCAGAGCTCAATCAAAAGGAAATTGCGTTCTATAGACCGAAGGCTGCAGGGCAAGTTGTCACGTCTAATACTAGCAGGTTGGACGGCGTGGTGGACCAAAACGACGCCAGCAGACACCGGAGAACTTCAGGAGCTGCGAGTGATGAGTTCGTGCCAGGAAGTGTTAAGCTAGAGCACGGGTCAGGTGCAAAAGATTTTGGGCATTGGACAGCTGGGCTGCACGTGATTGGACAGCCTGTCCAAAACTTTTTTTGGACATGTGGTTTGCCCCTTGTGGGCGATGCAGCATGAGCAACTGGTTTTCGCGCAGGCATCTGACGCGCGCAACATTACTCTTTTGCTTAGAGCCGTCCACTTCTCCAAGGTTCGCATTGCAGCTGGCGCCACAGAACTTTCGAACGCTGATGTTCGAGTGGATCCCAGAGGGCTCTGTTCACCTTCACCGAAGCTGGGCTCCAGGTCTTTACCATCTCTGGGCCTTCTGTTCAAGGTCAGGCACATCAGCTGTCTCGGGACCTCCGTCGTTTGCCAACGCTGGCTCCCTACAGCGATCGCCTATGTCCCTGCCTCCATCTTCTCCACTTACAACATCAAGGAAATGACCCCTGCTCTCCACCAGAGCTTCTCCCAGTCAGGATCTAGCCAAGATGCAACGTCCAGCTGCAGCATCGAGGTCCATTTTGACATGCTCATGCAATGCCTGGACATATTCAGTGGCGATGTCCCCAGGAAGTACAAAGCTTCGATGGATTTTGACGATCTGGAGGAAGATCGGACTACGGCCTTGGACCGCGCATCCAAGAAATCGACGACAACCACGTTGCGGCTTACGCTGGCGGCGATGGGCGAGCCCTTGGTGGTTCTGTAGGTCCCTCGGCTTTGTATGGTGGGTCCTTCAGAGCTGACGGCGTTGAGAATGCTAGCCTTGAAGAAGGAGGCGTCGTCACCCGCTGCGAGCTCACGACCTATGAACCCGACGTGCCGGAAAGTCTGCCGTTCGATGAAGGGGCCGGCTTCCAAAAGCTCATCATGAAGTCGGAACTGCTGCACGACACCTTCAAAGAGTTTGACAAAGGCTGCGGGTCCATCACGATGGCCTTTCACCCCGCCACCGATGGCGCACTTGGGCTGTTCAGGGTCAAGGCCAATGCCCCTTCGGGCGATTCCGAAGTGCGTTCGACTCGGTAGAACTCCTGAAGTATGCACGGCGAGTCGTTGATGCCATGCTGCAGATGGAGATTCCGTCGGAGCGAGAGCAAGTCGAGCTGTTTGAGTGCACTGACGCTGTTTCGAATGTGTATGTTTGTTTCCCATCGCGTCGTCTAGCATTCGAAAATATCAGTCACTGCAGCTATGGCTTCGGAAGTCTCAAACACTGTTTTGCGGCCTTGCAAGCTAGCTCCAAGACGGTGAGATCGACTGTCCCAGCTATGGTACACCTCGAATACTGGCTGAACGATGCGCGCAGAGCATTCGCATAGACAGCAGCGGCATACTTTCGATGCAGTTCATGCTCCCTTTGGCCAAGGAACGCGGCAAAACGCATCCGGACCCTGGCTTCGTCGAGTTTCTGGTGAGCCCCTCCTCTCGAAGGCTCACGCTCTCTTTTAGGTTTTCAACACTACAGCTGTTGCCAAGGAGCGAAGTCTGACGCATTTTGGGCCATAACCTTTAGACGGACGCTGGAAGAATGCGGGAGGGAGATTTTCGGAAATGCATAGAGGCTGCTCCTCGACTGTAGTCCCTGTGCAGAGAGCAGCACGAATCCCACGAGTCCGCAGCCCAATTTTTGAGGTTGTCGCATTCTGGCAGTGCCAACATTTACGCAGAGGCGGCCACTGGACAAGACTTCGTCAGCAGGGCATTGGCTGCGCGATGAGCCGGACGTACTAATGGCATTGACTGCAAAGCCACAGTCAAGGGCAGTAAGCGGCGCACGACAAGGGAAGACAAGAGAACACAGTGGCAGAGAGACGCACTCATGTCGCCATCGTTGTCGCGCAGAGCCTTGGCAGCTGTGGACCTCGAGCAGCCGGCCTGCCAGCGGTCTTCAGCAAGGTCCGTAAAAAGTAGAAAGCTTGCTCCGACAAACCTGGGCCATGATGAGCTCGATGTGCTTTGGGTCCAGACCAGTCTCGTCCACCGGCTCATCGGACACCGCAGCCTTGCCAGACTGGACCTTTTCTCGCTTCTTTTCCAAGCTCTTGGACAAATGCTGCTGCTGTTGGGCACCCTGGAAGTTGTAAGGGTGTTGCATCAGCCCGGATTGGTCCTCAATCTTCGCCTGCACCCGAATTTTGAGCGCCAACCAAAGTCTAGCAAAGACTCGCTGCGTTACCTCGCCAAACACGATGTAGCAGTTCGAGTCTGGGGACTTGTAGACCTCTGGGTTGGCAATCACAAAGAGGACCTTAATAAAAAAGTCTCAGCAACCCCTCAGCGCCCCAGTGGCACGGCAGGAAAGACGGACGCCTTTGGGCCTCCGCAGCGTAACCCTGTTAATACCATCGACCTTGACCAAGCCGAGCTTGGAGAGAGCCTTCCTGGCTCGCTTTTCGCTCCGATTCTGAAGGGCCTTCGATCAGGATCCTGGGCGCAAGCAAAGCAGCTTAAAAGAGGAAGACGCACGGTGATGAGCGTGGTCTCGCCGGCATCGGAATCGTTGTCGTCGACCTTGGCCTTGTCCAGCATCTGGTCAAGCTCGTTCACTTCTTCGATGGACATGCTGGTGCTTGGTCGAGTCGCTGATGCGGAGCAAGGATACGAGCACTTGACCCTTCACCTCAGACAGCCACGAGACCTGCGGCGACCCTGGCTCGCCGTTGTCCTTCGACGCTGCACATCACACCACAAATATAAGAACCCGCAGCGGGCCAGTTTGTACCTTCGCCGCTTCTCACGGCCGCCACTGCAAGCATGGCTTCGCAAAATTCGGATGCCGCCGCCACAACGCTGAAAACGTCCCAGCGGTCCAAAGGGCAATTGAAGAAGCTCAAGAAGAAGGCGAAGAAGCAGGGCGTCTTGACCGATAGCGAGGTATCGACCGACAGCGAGATGACAGACCATAGTAGCTCCCGCCAGGTGCGCTTCTCGTCCGTGTCCTGGCCCAATCCACCTTTTCTGACGCGCGCCCCACCGCAGGCCAGCGTCCAGCCCTCGCTGGTGGACGAGATCCTGTCTGAGGTCGGCGACAACGAATCGGCCCTAGATGGCGCCGGGTACGCTGCTTTCAAGGACGTCTTCGACAAGTTTAAGACCGATCTCGCCGAGGCCGAGGTGAGCGCTTGCATTGGCCCGCAAAGCCCCTGTACTGGAAGCGACGCTCACTCCGTCCCGTCAGACCGCTACGGAAGCCAAAGACGAACCTCAAAAGGGCGAAATCATCTACTCAGACGAGGACGCTTCGTCCGAAGGCTCAGATCAAGAGGCGGCGCCTGTTTCAAAGCGCAAACAACGCAAGCTCAACAGGCTTTCCGTCGCTGAATTGAAGCGCATCGTCAAGCGCCCGGAGCTGGTGGAGTGGGTCGACGTGACGGCGCAAGACCCCCGCCTGCTGGTCTGCCTGAAAGCCTACCGCAATGCCGTTCCGATTCCTCAGCACTGGGCCGCCAAGCGTGACTACCTCCAGAGCAAGCGCGGGCTGGAAAAGCCTCCTTTTCAGCTGCCCTCGTACATCGCCGACACGGGGATCGCCACCCAGCGCGACGCCATCAAGGAGAAAGAAGCTGAGCAGTCGCTCAAGCAGAAGACCCGCGAGCGCGTCCAACCGAAAATGGGCAAGATGGACATCGACTACCAAAAACTGCACGACGCCTTTTTTAAGTACCAGACGGCGCCCAAGATGACTGCCTTCGGCGAGATGTACTACGAGGGCAAAGAGTTTGAGACGGACCTGCGCAACAAGCGGCCCGGCGAGCTGTCCAAAGACCTCATCGAGGCCCTTTCCATCCCCCCGTTGGCGCCGCCGCCTTGGCTGATCGCCATGCAGCGCTACGGCCCTCCGCCGTCGTACCCGCACTTGAAGATTGCTGGGCTCAACGCGCCAATTCCCGATGGTGCGCAATGGGGCTATCATCCAGGAGGCTGGGGCAAGCCGCCGGTGGACGAGTTCATGCGTCCTCTATACGGTGATGTCTTCGGGTCCAACGCTGCTGATGAAGCTACAGATGGGCAGGTGAGCGAGCTGCCGGGCTGTGTCTGACCGGGACAGAAGCTCAGTGTCTATGCCTTCCCTCGCACACAGAATGGCGAACCTATTGAGCGCAACACTTGGGGCGAACTTGAATATGGTGGGCTCTTGTTTCTGATGTGCCGTCTACATGGCTTAGCTCATTGAACACTGCTTGCAGACGAGGAGGAGGAGGAGGAAGAGGAAGAGGAGGAAGACGAGGAGGAGGAAGAGTCGCGCGACGTGGACATGGCCGGCGCCCAGACACCATCTGGCTTGGCCACGCCTTCTGGACTGGCTTCGGTTGCCTCGACCGTGCCCAGTGGCATGGAGACGCCAGATTTTATGGACTTGCGTAAGCGGCGTGAAGGCATTGAGTCGGTCGACCCCAACGAACGCAGGGAGCTCTACAAGGTCGTCCAAGAGCGGAAAACCGACCAACGTGGCTTCCTTGGCTCGGAGCGGGCCTACGAGCTGGATGGACTTACGCAAAAAGCGCCATTGCTTGGCCCCGAGGAGTCGCGGGGCCGCAGTAAGGTGCGCCATTTGCGGCGGCAGTAACGCCGGACGCATGCTGACAGGGGTTCGCAGAGGAAGCAACAGGGCGATGTCGACGTCGCGCTGGATGCGTCCGAGCTGGAGGGCCTTTCCCAAAGCGAGATCAAGCGCCGCTATGAGCAGTCGCGCAAAGGGGCAGCGGGCTCTGCAGGGGTCGCAGGCAGAGAAGATTTGAGCGACGTCGTGGCGCAAGAGTCGGCTAAGCGTAAGTGCTCTCTTCGCGAGCGACGCCGATTGCAGACAGGCAAACTGAGTCTTTGCTTGCAGGAGCCAAACGGGCCCAGGGCAAAGAGCGAGACTCGTTCAAGTTTTGAGCCCCTTCACAGGATTGTCGGAAGGAGGAAAACGACGTGTTCAAGACAAGAGGAGTGCTGGAAGGACGAAAACGATCTGTTCAAGATGCTGTGGCCAACCTCGAAATCAAGAAGAGGAGCGGTCACAGTCGGCTTGTTGTCGGGTACCTGTGTTGTGGAATAGCAGATGAATGATATGGAGTCGAGTACCACGAAGAGCGCCATCACCGCAAGTGGTTATTGCGAGAAATGCCTGTGTGCACAGCCAAAGGAGCAATCTCTTTCTCGCCATTCGACCAATTCATCTCGGAGCGGCTTCTGGCACGCTGTTGTAGTGGCCTGCGCTCTATACTTTCGCCGCACCAGTGACAAGATCCACAGTCTTGACATTCGAACAATGCCTCGTTCGTTTCAGGCCCCAACTACGCGCAGAGACCGGTCTGATGATCTCCAACAGGAGAACTGTGTACAATAAGCGTTGGCCAGGCAGGCAACTCGAGTACGTTAGGCTTTGCCTGCGAGAAGAGCGCGCCCGAGCACCAGGCTCATTGTTATTTGCGTCTCGGCGCAGTTGCGTCGGAGTTCTGGCAACGTTTGTGCAAGGAGCACGGCATCTCGGGCAATGGCACGCGCGAAGAATGGGCTCAGGACGGCGGCGACATCACAGAGCGCTTCTTCTACAACGCAGACGACGATGCAAGTTGGCTGCATTTCCCTTGCCTTCGAGCACGCATTATTGATGCCTTTGGCCCTCAGCGGTACATCCCCAGGAGCGTCATGATAGACCTGGAGCCAAGGGTGCGCTGGCTGCAGCTTCTAAAGCTTTTTAGGCTCGACTTGATTCGGAGTAAACAGGTCATTAATGGCATCTTGACCAGCAGCCACGGAGCGCTCTACAACGCGGAGAACGTGTTTACCTCTAAGGACGGCGGGGGAGCAGGCAACAACTTTGCCATGGGCCATGCGGCAGGAGAACGGCTGTATGATGATCTGCTGGAGATCATCGACCGCGAGGTCGATGGCAGCGATTCCCTCGAGGTGCGCCTCCCTGCGTCAGCCCATAGCTTCAGAGACTAATTCACCAGGTCCAAAGGGGTTCATGCTCATGCACTCCATCGCCGGTGGGACGGGCTCCGGGCTCGGCTCCTTCCTGCTGGAGCGCCTGAACGACCGCTACCCCAAGAAGCTGATTCAGACCTATTCCGTGTTTCCCAACTCGCAAGAAGGCGATGTCGTTGTTCAGCCGTACAACTCGTTGCTCACGATGAAGCGCTTGATTCAGCACGCGGATTCCACCGTCGTCCTCGACAACAGCGCACTCGCGCGGATAGCGGCTGACCGCCTGCATGTCCAGAACGCCAGCTTCAGCCAGACCAACCAGCTAGCGTCCACTGTGATGGCCGCTTCGACGCAGACGTTGCGCTACCCGGGCTACATGAACAACGATCTGCTCAGCATCACGGCCTCACTGGTGCCAACCCCGGCCTGCCATTTCCTCATGACCTCATACACCCCTTTCACGTCGGACGTGATTGAAAGCGTGCGTAGTTGCCACACGCTGAGATTTGGCCTTGGGGACGCTCAGTTTTCTTCCATTTCGCAGGCGAAGTCTGTTCGCAAAACAACAGTCCTCGACGTCATGCGACGCCTGCTTCAGCCCAAGAACCGACTTGTCTCGTCGGGGCCTGGCAGTTCGCCCTTTATCTCCATCCTCAATATCATCCAAGGGGAGGTAGACCCAACCGACGCGAGTGTCTATTTGGAGCCCTGGCAATCTCGTCCGTGCTGAATTGCTTGTCTGTCTCCAGGTCCACAAAAGCTTGCTGCGCATCCGAGAGCGGCAACTGGCCAATTTTATCCCCTGGGGCCCGGCCAGCATCCAAGTGGCCCTGACCAAGCGCAGCCCTTATGTGCCCTCTTCGCATCGCGTGTCTGGCGTGATGCTGGCGAACAATACCGGAATCTCGCATGTGCGTTTTGAGCTCCCTTGGGGCGCCACCCCAAAGTGCTGGCTGACTGCTGGTGTGCTTGGCCCATAGCTTTTTCGGCGGATGCTCGACCAATATGACCGCTTGCGCAAGCGAAACGCTTTCCTGGAGCAATACAAGAAGGAGAGCATGTTTGAGAACGGCCTGGACGAATTTGATGACTCGAGGTGAGCTTCACGCTACTCGTCCCTGCAGTCCTTGACCGTGCTGGCTTCGAAACAGAGCTGCTGTTCAGCAGCTGATGGAGGAGTACAAGGCTTGTGAAAAGGCTGATTACCTCGTGCGTGACAAGTCGGTCTTGGCCTCTCGCTGCCTTTCTTTTGGTCTCATAGAGGTTCACGAACAGGACTACCACCCGTGATCTGGCCTCATCGAGGTGCTGGCGAGATACTGGACGGCTGCGGCCCTTCTAATTGGATGTCGGTGACAGCATATGCGGATCATCTACTACTTCGTCTCCTCCTTCTTGCCCCTGGTCAAAGGCGTTCCGATGTCTTTGCCTCTCAGCTGTTTCGGCGTCCTGGTCACCAAGGTTGGGCACCTGGGAAGCGTGGATCCAACGCACCTTGACAGCCAGCTTCGGAGTGGCTTGAGTATGACTGCTGTGGCCTGTGCAGCACCTCGAGAGGACTCACCACACGCTCCAGCTTGCCCAAGACCTGTGGTGAAGGGACGGCCTTGCCGTCTGGTGGCAAGTGAGTCAGGGTTGGGAGCAAATCGAATTGTTGGGCAAGGGTGGCTTACTCTCGTAGGACTGCACAACGGTGGCTGTCTCGTTGATCTTCTGTGCCAAATCCTTCTGCGTCTGTGGATCGCGAGTTTCAATCTCACGGCGGGAATGTGCAATTGCTAGCATCACGGCGAACGTACCAAGGACTTGTCCTGGCGGGCCTTGGAGATAGCTCGACCGACGCTCATGTCGATCTTTTCCGGGGGCGCCACCTCACTGTAACCAACCCAGCCAACCCATTGAGTTCGGCACAAGGAAAAGATGACAAGGGGCCAACGCACTTCTCCCGATCCAACTTGGCGATGCGGGCGTGGTCAGGGCCTTTCATGGACGCCGCGTTCTTTCCACCGGTCGCTAAAGTAAGCCAGGGTGAGCTTGGGCACCTGGCAGTACATGCGAGGGAAGGGAGAAGGTGGCGAACTCTTCTTCTCGGTGTCGACAGCGGCGCCGCTGCGCTTCGCTTTGGCAGCATCCTCGGCCGTCACAGTGCGAGTCGTGCCCTTGGCCCGAAAGCCAATGACGGTTTTGCTGTCCCAATCGGTGTCGGCCATGGAAAGAAGTGCGATGACGATTGGCTGGCCGGGGAAGAGTTCGCAGTTTCCTCTCCTTGGTGTCGGGCGACGACACGCTTCGGTTCGGCTGGAAATTTGTGGTCACCTTCGAGCATCTGGATGTCAGGCCGGCATTTGTCGGGGCTCTAAGTGACGCTGCTTCAAGCTCTTGAGGACTTTGCCTCCCTGCCAGTGCCTGCCGCCTTTTCGAAGCCAATGGCAACTCGCCTGCTATGCTTAGGAATTGCGAACCCGCTCCTTGTTTTACTGTGCTATTGGCATTGGTGGCCAAAGGTCCTCGTCACAACGCTCGGTGTGCTCGTTTGCGTCCGTGCGTAGTCCCCCCTTGCATGCGAGTGCCCACCAAAATACTTTCGAACTCACAATCAATTTGCAGACCAGCTTCAGACTGGCGTCTCCCTCGCTATGCTGGTCAGCGTGCTCTACCTCCTGGCGCCGGTATTTCGAACTCTTAGCCAATCCACCTCAGACGACTCAGCCAAAGCACTGGTGGCCGCTCTCCTGGGCTTCAGCGTCCTGTGTGCCTTCCTTTGTACGCTATTTCTCGGGTGGTTCTTGAAAGAGAAACCTTTAAGGTTGTCGAGCAGCTGGTGACAAGTCGGGTTTGGTGCCTGCGCTGGCGCGAAATGCGGCCTTGTCCGCCTCGGTTGTGCTAGCATCGAGGCTTTCGAGCAACACTGCAGCATTTTCGCTTTTATGCGCCTCTGTCGTGGCCGTGATGGCCACCCCGGAGCTATTCTAGGCTATTTTGGTCACCTTCTTCCTCGCTGGCTGGCAACCTCAGGCTATCCACCTCAGACTTTCTAGCTTTTCACTTCACCAGGCATGGAACCGACTGACCCGACTGCCAGACCACACGACAGCAAGCGCGGCATCGGCTTGCCAATATTCCGCCCGCTCAGCCCAATAAGGGGGCCCTCTGCTGGCATCTCCCGGGAAACTCCACTGCACAGGCGGCGGGCACTGTCAAAAGCGGCCTCGAAGCGGAAGAATGTGCACCTTTGAACAGAAGCACGCCGCGAACCAAGCGAATACTTGGAACGCAGCCCCCCTCCGCTCACAAAACCAAGAGACAGAGAGAGGGCACAGGATTCTCCTTTGAAAAAGGAGTGGGAAGCGGGCCAAATGCTGGGGATGGAGACTGGATGTTGCAAGTGGCGACTGTGCCTTTGCGAGAGGCTCGGTCCGAGTGGCAATCGCGCCATCGTTTTCACTGGGCCACGCTGGCACTCGAAAGCAATGTTGTAAAACCCTCTCAAGCCTAGATTATGCATTTATGTAGTGGAAGGCGTTCGGTCTCGGTCACTTAAACTGCCTTTCCCCAGCGCTCGGTTTTGAAGTGGTCACTTAGCACAATCAGGGCAACTTTCAATTCAATCCAAGGGCAGCAACAGATTGTGAGAGGAGCGCCCTTCAAGACTGGTGGCCCCTAGCAACGAAGGGGGGGCGAAAACCGACCGCGGGCGATGGGGTGAGGGATGCAAAAACACCGAACTTGGCTCAGATCGTTTGACCAAAGCCGGGCTAGAGAGCAGCCACCCAGATCTCTCGGCTGAAAAGCAGCGTTATCGAGTGTATAAAGACAACGGCGAACAAAAGGTGTTCAAACAGTCTCCATTTCAGTCTGTTCGAGGTACAATAATATTCGAGGTACAATAATAATAATATAMCCCCCCATGTAGGCCTACGCATTTTTGAGTGCCCGCCCCGCCGCTGGTTGATTAATTGATTGATTCCCATTTCAGTCTGTTCGGGGTACAATATAACCCCCCATGTAGACCTACGCATTTTTGAGTGCCCGCCGCTTGAGGAAGCTGGTGGTGTTGAAGAAGAAGAAGAAAGAAAAGAAGGACGAACCACAAGCCRTGACTGGCGGGTCGTTTACTAATAGAGTGACCGCCCCCGAGGGGGCATTGTGTGAAGAGTCAGTAGAGAACAAGGGCATAGAGGAAGAATCAGTTGGCGATAGCTACCGGTGGAGTGGGCCCAGGGTATATGCGCCTTAAGGTGGCTTAGAAGAAATTTTGAAGTCAGAGGGTCATAAGTCGTCGAAAAAAGGTCACGTGATGGGAAGAGATTTGGCAGGGGAACTGCCGAGGGAACTTCGGGAAGCACGTAAAAATGTTTCCGGAGGCTGGGGGATCGCTCCCGGTTGAGATAGGGCGAACTTTCGCGAAGTTGGGTCGCACCACAAGTCCTGGAGTGTGCCAGGCGACCTGGGGGAGGCGGCCGAGGCCTGTGGAGCGAGTTTGGGCAAGCAGCGAGAGCAGAGCCTTCAGAGGCTCAAGTTGCGTCGTTGGCGGCTTGTTGGGTCGGCATCGAGATGAGCAGGATACCACCACCGCTTTCGTTGTGGTGGCCCGTGCGTTGGTGCTGCAGGGGAGGAGAGATTTGGTCCTGAAGACCACTCGTCTCGTCCTGTCATTCTGCCAGCCACTGCTATTCTACAAAGGTGATACAGTTATCTACAGAGCTTTGGGCTAGACCGCTGAGGCATTGTGATCCAGATGCACCGAGGCAGAGGAGGAGGTGGCTTCCAGAAAAAGAGGGGCGGTGACGGCAGCAAGCAGGCCTCGAGCGTGCAGCAG